>JAPEVF010000098.1:0-36780 GCA_029747585.1 Pleurotus djamor | reverse complement strand
CATAAGAAGACCTCATGTGTCAATCGAGACGAGTTATCGCAGACGTATATCCGTGGACGAYTCATGGCCTTKTTCGTCGGTGAACTTCAAGGTTGAAGTGACGTGTTTCCGGCTGGGAATCTTGCKATYCGAAGGGGTCTGCRTGAGGCGCCNNGNNTCGCGAAGGGTCRCCCTCATGGAGYGGTCCTTAGCTTGAGTMGATCGTCGGCGCTNNTGATGSTCTCTGYGAAGTATGKAGTTATATTTGAGATCATTATATCGAGATTATTATATCGAAGAAGAGACACCGCACATCARGAAGAGAGCTCCATTTTGTATGGGGGAGGGGAGGAAGGTTCAGTGATGTAAATCCTGATAATAAGRCCCRTCGGKGTAGCTCACCGCACCGGGCAGCAACCGTCAGGAGGACATGAAMAGRAGTTCATAYCATTGAATCCGACGAGCCCCGAGGGAAATCATGATTCTCGAAGGACAAGGGACCWGCKTCTCGATTGAATRAGGAACTTGTTGGCATTGGTCTGGGAGGAATGTRCACTGATTGGGTGCTRCTTGTTTGGTAAAGCTGAMCGAARAGAGCGACAACAAATCGTACCATCTCATGCRCGATGAGTATACGACATGCCACACCGCTACCGTTGAAKGAATCCAGTCGCCTTTCTCGGTCCAACACGGTAAAATTGTAAGGGTTATCAGAGGCTACAACGCGTCAAGAAAGGGGAGGCTCGGAAATACTGSTCCGCCTTGCKGAAGGCCGSAAGCATTGCTAGATGTGCTAGGTGAAACATTGATCGTTCATCACCGCTATGGTCGGTTGGACTACGTATTTTATTGGTAGGAGTAGCAGATCGTTTACAACATAGTTAAACACTAGAAAATTAAGACTAGTTAGCATCGGGGTTTCGTGAACGGATGAGAATGCAGACAAAATCAGACAAAATATAATGATTCCGGATAGACTTTTATCCTCAGAGGACTGAGCCTCAGTAGAGGGAGTCTGTCTGTCATCCCTTAGGAAATCAAAGCACGAGCGTGGGACTCACCATTTTATCGGTTCTTGAAGTAGTCCAACAAGACGTTAAGACCCTCGCTCTCCGAGCCGTAGTCCTTAACGACGACACAGCTGCATCCGACGATCTTACGGGGGTTACCCTCACGGTCGATCTTGCAAAGACCAGCCCATTGACCGAGAAGTTTGGCGTCACCGACTTTGATAAGATTGATCTTGTGTTCGGCGCAGAGGGCTTCGATGAGTTTGATGTACTCGGCTTCGGTACAGGTTTCGACGAGAACGCAAAGATGGGCCTGGCGTTTGTCCAAAGCCTTTGCGCACTCACGGAGACCGCGAGCAAGACCATCGTGAACGAGAGCGTTCTTCAAGACTTGCTGTTGCGATTGAATAAACCATGAGATCGCAACGGATGAAACGATACAGATTACGTACCTTGAGGGCGTCCTCGACGGACAATTTTCCCTTGGGAGCATCAGCAGCGACCTCGACCTCTGGGGCCTCGACTTGAATGTCATCTCCAGCGTCAGACATCCTACGATCGCGAGACAAACATTCATATCAGACTCATTTACATCGAAGAAAGACTCACTTTTATAAGTTTATAAGAGCAAAAAATGAAATATTTGTGGATGTCGTCGTCCGCGTTCGTTGATGTGGGGAAAAAATAAGGTTCAAGAGTTGTGTTGATTTTCACAAGTGAGTTCAATCGCCGCTCGGACATCGCCGGTGCTTGAGCGTCTGATCTAAGCGCCAGAGCGCGTCGTACTTCCCTGATCACTTGAACTGGAACATCTTAGCAATGGTAAAACTCGTCCATGACTTCACGTATTCGCTGCATCCTACTGAACCACGCGTCTACAGAGTCTTTTCGTAACCGAAGTCCATACCTGCACTGAGCGTACGGTTATCCACCCTTCACGTCCTTGAACACTGGGGATTTTGACCTGCGCGTTCGTCAGCCCAATCCGAAGCCGTATGGGGAGTAAAATGGACCAGCACCGACAGTGTAGTATCCATATCTGCCGATGGCTCAACACGTCTCTGGGCATCAGATAATGGATCACCACATCCAGTCGACGCGAACAAGCCGCCCACGCATACGTTGGGATTGATATCATTATCTGTCTCCCCGGACGGTCAGAGAGCGCTTTACAATAGCTTGGAAGGATTAACGTCGCTGTGGGATCTATCCAGTGGGGAAGTCGTCGGAAAGTTTGAGAGTTATGTGAGAGCAGGCGAAGGGGCGGAACCATGTAAGTGAATCGATTTCTTGGCCTGTATTTGACGTTGACGCGTATCTTTAGCGTGGTCTGTCTCCTTGAACCCAAAAGGAGAGACCTATGCATCTTCGGGTAGCTCTGGAAACATCACAATCCATTCAGCTCAGCCAAATAACTTCGGCGAGAGGCTTTCGACATTGACAAGTGGGCGTGCAAAGTTTGGAATGTGCTGTTCGCATGTGCGTCTTCGGTCCTACGTAGATATCGTATCACTGACCAGTCTTGTCAGTCACCAGATGGCTCTCGTGTCGCTTTATCGAGTGAATCTGGTCAAATATACATCTTCGATCTGGAAACCGGAGCCTTGGGCGCGACCTTCACGTCGCATGCCATGGCGGTTAGGTCTATATCCTGGTCTTGGGACAACGGTGTATGCTTTCTTATGCTTCAAGCAGTCATCCATCTCACGCTTCCACCTAGTATCTCATCAGCGGATCAGACGACAAACGACTGATCTTGCACGATGTACGCGCCCCGACAAAATCCGCTGGAGGAGCCGCTGCAACACTGACTGGGCACTCGTCTTGGGTGCTGAGTACGGACATTTCACCTGACGGTAGACTGGCACTGTCAGGGTACGCTTCTTATATGTCCTAATTGAAGGTTTGGGCTAATGTCCCGAAAGATCTGCAGACAAAACTGTGAAAGTATGGGACATCGCAGCGCGAGCAGCTGTCTCTACCGTAGCAGAGACCGGAGAGGTCTGGTCAGTGGCATGGCGACCCAAACCATCAGAACACGGCAAAGGAGCAGGATTCGTTAGTGGCGGAGAGGATGGCTCGGTTAAATGGCGGAGAGTCCTGTAATAGACAGCATGAAAGAGGAGGGTATTATTCCACGGTAAATCGGGCAACAAAGAGGGGAAAGAGGCAAGCATGAAAGAGGGCGTGTCAGCCTCTCGTTCCCTCGCTCCGTGAACGACAGACTGGGCATCCTCTGCGAACAAATGTACGAATCGTTGAGGAACTTAGTGATACGGACGTCAGAGACGGGGTTCGTACTGAAGAAAGCACTAAACTTACAACGCGATCTTGCTACTGATCCGACGCTCTATGGAAGCACTCAAGGTTCCATAGGACGTGTCAGAGTGGGTGGGTATGTCTTCATGAACACATGAGGCATGCACGATATGCCGACACAGGAAGAGTAGTAGAACCTCTTGGGGTGGCCCAAGTAGTGATCGAGAGCACATAGGGCATGCAGATTTGCCTGAGGAATGGATCGTCAGTGAGTCTCGTTTGCTCAAAAATTGTGGTCGCGCACCATAGACNAAAAAAGCCAGAAGTTTGATCCCTGTGAAGTTTTCCCGCTAGATCAGAGCTATCGCCGTTTAGAATCGTTTGACACCCTTCTAAAAGAGATATCTGTAGGTGGAAGTCTTGAAGAATCTTGATGAGAGCCTCCTTCAGACCAGGAATCTCCAACCCGTTCTTGATGCGTCTTATCAGCCGTATAGGGTCGATCTCAGCACCAACATTCTCCAACAAACCACGGATAAACGCTGTACAATGGGATAAATCGCACACAGAAGGAGAGCGGTAAGCCTGAGCTTACTGGGCCGCGTTTCTGAATACTTGAGAAGATCCTCCCAAAGGTCATCGTCTGCCTGTTCTTTGGCGAAGTCGATTGCCTGAGGAAGGAGTGCATCAGGATGGCGGTAATACTTCAAAAGCTTCCGGGGGACTAACCCTGTTGACATCTCCCAGCCGTTCGATAATCAGGGTCAAAGCCTTCTTGTTGTTCCCCATGCGTCCGAGAAGAAAAACCATCTCCAGAACGAGGTCGCGCTCCGTGCAAACAGCATATGCCTAATGATGACAAAGATTAACGTACCGGTCATGGCATATCGGGATGGACTAACCTTCTCCAGGTTATAGTAGTTACTTGCTCGCAGGAAATCTATCAAGCGGGGTGTGTCGAACTCGGCATACAGCTTCACCTGAAACAAATTGAGATCAGTTGCCTTCGGCGGAAAGTGCAGTGACTCACTTGTATATCAGCGAAATCTGATGCGAGATATGGATCCTTGTCCATGAGGGCATCGAGGTATAAGAAAAGGTAATATGGTCGACTCTGAAGTTGCTTCACGACTCGCCCAACCTGCAAAGGGGATTCATACTATCATTAAATCGAAGATCAATATGAACTCACTGTTATTGAGTGGATATGGTCAACCAGCAGCTTTATCGCTCGGCTTTCACGCTCATTTACAACCTCGCCAGCTTTTTTACGCTGTTCCATCAGTTCCTGGTCGAACTCGACCAACAAAAGTGCTTGATCCTGGACATCAGTGAAAAGATTATGTTCTCTTATGAGATCGAAAACATTGGATCGTCGAAGGCGTAAGTAATACGGTAAAGCCTTGCCAGGCTGTCGGTTGGCAGTATACCTAATAGAATCTTATTTGGATCGTCATTCGGCCAGAAAAGGAAGAGAACTTACAGTTCTGCTAGACACTCCATGAGTAATGTCGTCTCTGGACTGGAAGACTTGAAAGATGAGGTAGTGGCAGAGTGATCGAGCTCATCCTGTATCGCTACGATGACCGCTGAGAGATCATAGATTGTCTTCGGCCATTCCCTGATAGTTTGCAACAATGCCTAGAGTCGACGTGGATTGTTAGGGAGGTGTCACGCAGGGGGGAGATGTCCATACATTGCGATCATGCTTGATGAAATACGCGAGCATCATCTCATACACGACGTGGTCCAACTGAGGTGATTCTGTCGGAACGTATGGAATGACCGCCTGAAAGACAAGGGGTCAGTTTGACTCGGAGGCACGAACCGCAAACCTACTTGAAGCTCGCGTCTGTCTGCAAAAACAAATATCCATTCCTCCCATCGTTTCGGGTCTTGACCACAGACCTTTGGACATAACTTGGCTGCCTTGGAGAAGTCGCCTGGATAAAAGCATTGAACAATTCAGGGCTAGTCGAAGATAATGAGGGACTAGACTGACCTTCTTGGATAAGGTGTTCGATGTATTTTTGTCCAATTTCAGACGAGCTGACGGCGTCTTCTACTTCCCCAGGTACAGATTCACCACTCGCTTCAATTTGCTCCACGGCTTCCAACGCTTCTTCATACCGTTTGCGTTCAACAAGCCAAGTGACATGGTCACGTCTATCCCGAGGTTTCACCAGGACGATGTCGACAGGGCTGACGACGACATAGCTTCGGCCGGCGGCTGGATCTGGGCTTGTGTTTGCGGGATCCAAGACTTCAGCCAGAACATAGTCATTACATCCCCACCGCTGGAAGTCGGAAACCGTGATCGCGTCTGCAGCAAGCTCTTCTCCGGCGCGTGATATGATACGGAGTTCAGGTCGGTCAGCGGCCTTCTTAGCCTGCCGAGATCTATCCTCCGTCATCTCTTCATTGAAAGAAGTGTCAGGTGGCGTGTACACAAGCACAAGGAAGGATGTCAATGGGGGAGCGGGATGCGACGTAGATTTACTCAGTTCGGGAAGTGGTGTTGGGGCGGCTTGCATATTGGTTGGATGTGGTACAATTCCAGCAATCATACCATCTATCTGGAGCGCAGCAGTAATTTCCACAAGGAGGGGCGGTAGGTTGGCTTTCGACGCAGCATCGGGAGTCTTTGGACGCGAACGGACGCGTGCAACCTTGATGTGGTCGGCCCACGCGATGATGAGAGTAGAATCGTCTTCCCAGTAAAGCGTGCATTTGAAAAGGTCCGCACGAGGACTATCTGCAGGTCGGTCGATGTATGTTATGCGAGTCTGCGAGACGGTATCGTAGATCTTGACACCCAAGTCATTTGCCCATGCAATGAGTCGGCCGCGCCATCGAACTTGCCAGATTGGACCTTCGCCGGTGTGAAGCGTCGTTTCCTTGTGTCCGAGCCAGCCCTTTTCGTGAAGAACAAGGTTGCCTGCCATTCCACCACAGACGAAAGACCTGTACCCGCTTTTTGAAAAGTTGGGTTCGAGCGCGATTGTCCGCATGGGTCGCTTCAAGTCGAAAGAGTAGGATTCCGTGGAGGTCAGCGAGCGGATCACCACTTGGCCTAGAGTAGCTTGTTTAGAAGAATTTGTAGCGTGCACTGGTAAAGCCTCACCGTCCATTGAAGCCGTGGCCACGAATTCTCCAGTTGAGTCCAAAGTAATGTCCACAATAGAGGCCATATGAGGTTTATACGACTTGATACGCGTTCCGGTCAAGTCCAGTATATGAACTAGTCCATTGTGTGTTCCAATTGCCTAGCATACATATATACATTGATCATGCACTCGAATTGAAGGAGCAGAGCTCACCATGACCTTGTTTGCAATGGCTACGCCTGACGCCGAGTCCTTGCGAAACAAATCAGGAATAGAGCCTCCAATTCGTTCGTATTTGAGTGAAGGTTCCTCTTCTTCTTCATCGTCATCATCATCCTCGTCGTACTCGTCGTCATCTTCGTCGTCCAGATCCACACTTTCCTCATCGGAACTATGCAGCTGGTTGGATCCACCATGACCGGGACTAGCGTCGCCGTCTTCAGCGTCAGTGAGCTGAGTCGGGCTGTCCGAGATGGCGTGCTGGTTGTCCTTCTCCACGTAGTCGACGTCAACGTCGTCTGGAGAAGTCGATGAAGCCATCGTCAGGGATGGCGGACGCGTTCCATGTGTATTATCACTTACTGACCGTGCGAAAGAGAATCTGACCGTGAGACTCATTTTGAAGTTAATGAATTGATTGGCCGTCAATCGAGAAGCTCAAACTCGACGACGATGGAGAAACAAAAGGACAGCTTCACTTTCACTGTTGGAAAGCTAGGTGAGATATCTGAATCTGAAATGAATGCGCGAGCTCATTACTTGAACAGATGCGGGAATGGCTGTAAGCTTCGCGCTCGGACCTCGGAGGTCTTGTATCCTGACGCAATTCCCCAGATCCTGCTCGGTGAACGCGCGCATTTGATAGAATTTCCATCTATCTTGCTGCCTCCTGGGGCTACGACGGGCTCGATAGTCAACATTGCGGTTCATCAAAACCATGCTGAGGAGAAACGGCGCGACCAGGAGTTCTGGCAACTCCAAGACAGTATCTTGGAGGAATTTGGACTGGAATCACCAGAGCCGCCACAGTTACAGGTGCGTCGTATATTGGGCTATTTCTGCGCGACCAGCCTTTGAAATACTTGTCTTAGCTACGAAATGTGACGCAGACGTCAGTCACTTTGCAATGGCCACCGATCGTGTTGGCGAAAGCCAAGCTACGCTCGCTAGACATCTATCGAAACGAGCAACGTCTCGCCGCCATCCCCTCGCCTGCCACAAATACATCAACCAAGCTATCAGGCCTCGAGCTCAATACAGACTACTCCTTCCGCCTTGTGCTTCGAACCACCGCTGGCACATATTCTTCCAATGTCCTACGCGTGCGCACACATACCATGACGGACACCTCGGGTATTAGAGTCTGTTTCGGTAATGTTCAAGACCCAGTGCTTTTAGAGAACGCGAAACTCGCCCTCAAAGAGATGGGAGCAGACTGGAGCGACAAGATACAAATCGACACAACCCACTTCCTTTGTACAACACCTGCCGCCACCCCATCTGGTGCTCAAGCCGCTGGGAATCAGACAAATGCTCCTGGGGTGGAATATCAACGAGCACTGCAGTTGAGCATTCCTGTTGCCCAGCCACAGTGGATATTGGCCTGTCATGCTGAGAAGAAGTGAGTGTTAGCCTTGCTGAAGTCTAACTCCCCGCTGAATTTGATCCTAGGATGGTCCCAATTGCCCAATACTACCTTGGAGCGACGCCTTCAGCGCCGATCAACTCCCCGCCTTTCAACCGCCCACAATCCATGTCCCAAGCCTCCCTTACCCGTGCACCCACCAGCCCTCCACCACGGAATCAAACCTCGCCCACTAGCCATCGTGCTTCAATGCCTCCTCCATCCCGTACCGACAGCCTTCCCTCCGATAGCCGGAATCGACTACCTCAGACATTCGAAGCCACACCTGAAGATCCAAACGAGGTGGAAGACCTTCAACAGACCTCCGCTCAACCCACGCCAAAAGAGGCAAAGAGGAAGAGTAGGACTGGGACTATGAACAAAGACTTCAAATTCCCGTCGCCAGTATCGTCACCTGTGGTGGATAGCCACGACAAGGTCCCGCCCTCCCTTGCATCAGCCGCATCGATTGGGCCTGTTGTGATCACACCGTCAAGTATTGAAGTTCCGCCTCCCCCACCGGTGGAGAAGGAACGGTCGGTGGGCAGTTCGGTCGAGGATGGAGATGATGATGTGGGAGAGACTGTTGATATCCCGTTGTAAACGCGTCAATCTTCTTTCCGTTGTTCAGTTCCTGTAATACTTGTTCAGCTTAGGAGATACAGGGGCTCATACATGTACCATGCGCACGAGGTGCTCCCTTTGTCCTCAACTCTGCATCCATGTCGAACACAACAGAGCAAGTCGCGTCAATCCCTTTCAATGACTCAGGCGCAGACGTTATCCTGCAGACCTGCGACAATGTCAATTTCCGTGTCTTCCGAGCCATCCTTTCAGTCGCATCGCCTGTTTTCAAAGACATGTTCACGCTCCCCCAACCTCAACCCGACTCAGAAGCTTCGCACGACACGATACCTGTTGTCATCGTCAGCGAAGACTCCCTGACATTGGACACTCTGCTGCGATTCTGCTACCCCATGGACTACCCCGTTATCGAATTTAAGGAGGTGTTAATCGCAACCTTAATGGCAGCGCAAAAGTACGACATGGGTTTCGCGTTCAAACGCATCGTGGATATATTTTACACCCCCAGCAAAATAAAGGCTGCGCCGGTGGAGGCGTATGCGATAGGGTGTCGTTTTCGTCTCGAAAATTTAGCGCGAGCCGCCGCTAAAGAGTCTTTGAGGCTCCCCCTCGACCGCTTACTCTCCCCAGGAGACTCCACCAACACCGAACTTGGGTATATCTCAGGTACCGACTACCAACGGCTCATCCGTTATTACAGAGCATGTCGGACATCTTGCAAAAAGCTCACCGCATCGGATCCGTATGACCTCACGTGGATCCCCAACGTGCTTGCATATTCCTTCCATGTCCACCGCTGTAGACTCTCAACAGGAAGCGATATGGTCAGAGCCATCTTAACTCCTGATGGAAGAGTGGTCGATTTACTGAGGTTAAAATGGTGGTTCCACTATCTCGATCGGACGACACGAGCGTATTCAAGAGTTGGCCCAAGTGCAGTCACCCTACCCGATATTCAAGTAGCCATGGCTGAAGCGCAGAGCACGGGTTGCCCCACTTGCCTCTTGGATGCTCGAAAGGATCTTGATAGGTTTGCTACCGCGTACAAACAGAAGATTGCCTCATGCCTCTCAAGTGTGAGTGGTACCATCTCGTCTGAACTCGTCCGCCATTGAAATACTCAACTCCCAACTCCCAACGTCCCCAGACCGTCCTGGAATTTTAAATAAGGAACGTTACTATCTTCATACTCTTTCACGAGCCAGTCCAGATTACAGGTTCNTTTTTTTTTGGAATTTTTGTTGCCATCTACGTATCCCATGAAGTTGCTACCTAGAGTGTAGAGTCTTTCAACAGACAGTCAAGAGTACAGTTCCCTTGGAAAAATTTGCTGCCATCTACGTGTCCAGTCCATACCAAAAGGCCAACTGATATTGTACAGGATGCAAAAAGTTGGAAGCCGAGATCTGAGAATCAGCCAAAGCTAGCAAGGGGTCGACTTGGAATACTATGCAGTGTGTGTGCTCTACTTCGTCCGACAGAGCTCACCTGCCACACATTGTTAGAAAACAACGCCTCAAGCCAAGCCATGGAGTAGACTGTTTACCGTAGGTGGCGAAGACATTCCATCGAAATTCGCCAGTGATATTTTGATCGGAGGGCCAAATTGAAGACTGCTGAGATGGACTGTCGTGGGCAGTGGTACATTTGCTCGAGAATTCAGGCTGTAACCCCAGCATGAGAAGGAATTCCTTGATCCTCAATGATGATCTTCGCTTCTTACGTTGCAAAAAGTGAGTTGCTGAATGCTGTAGGTTTGGTGAGCAAGGGGGAAGGAAGGGGGCATAGGAAAGTCGGCGACAGACCTCGCGCTTGACATACGAATATGGCGACCCAGATCACTGTATGATATGCGCGTAGCGTGGGTAGGAATAAACACGAAAGCCCAGGGCGATCTGCGTGAACGTACCAGAGTTATCTTTAGCCAGTAGCTAGAGTATAGAGTAGATAAATAGGAGTCAAAGGGGAGACAAAAAGCAACAATGCAGGAAGGCCCACGGATATTGCAAGTGCTAAACTCAGTACACTGCGTCAGGTTCATGAGGTCCGACCACAGATCAGACAGTTTTGGGATGACCGTACCTAGTGACGAAGCCAGTCCCTTAAATAATGTGTGAACGGCGGTCAAAGGTATACGATGCAAGCAACTCACTTAAGGTTTCGACAATCAACCGGTCCAGAACTTTCAGCAGCCTCCTGGATTTATGTTATCTTCAAGGACATTCTGAAGCTGGAGGGCTCATACCGTTGGTAAGAAGGCGTGTCGATGTACTTCTGTTTTCTTCGGTAAAGGTTACGAACCAAGACACCCGCGATGAGGATATCATCCACAGCGCCAATGGTAACGCTTGTAATGACAATCCATTTCCTCTTCCTGATAAACTCGACATCCGTATCCTGAGTCCCTAAGATGGATAGCCCGACGTAACCAATCAGGCGCAACGTCGAGAGAAACAGACAAAGCAAGGCAACGAGGTTGTTGCGAGTGAGCTTGATAATTCGGTGGATGAAGAATCCCTATGAAACAGCGCTTCAATCGGATGGGCAAGGTGGATAAGGTTGATTTAGTCTTACAGATACGAGGAAAGATAGAAGACCATCGAGGAGGGCTGCGATCGCGAGACTGGCAGGCGATTTCCCCAAGACAAAATCATATTTCCCGTATTGAAGGACGGACAGGGTGTAGAAATTGTGAAGCATTGCGACTGCATGCCCAAGCTCCAAAGCCCTAAGTATAGTATTACCAGGGTGAACACGGTGAACGAGTGGATTAGATGTCGATCCCACCAGACACCGACAGCCTATGCAATGACATCAATAGGATCACAGTCGAGAGGACGGATAAGGATGCTCACCAGAAGTTTCAAAGTCAAGCGGTCATTGAAGTGGAGGTAATAAGAATACGCCTGGAGTAACGGGTTAGCGTGCGGTGAGGAAATCAAGTCCCCACTCAGCCCATACTTGTAGAGTAGAAATCCCAAACAAAAAGGTTGACAGCGTGGTTCCAACCTCCATGATGGAGACGCTCGCTATTAAATCCGTCGAACTCATTGGATCCAGCCAAGGGATTACAAGAGCGAAGGTAGTATAGTAAGGAAGAGAAGGGGGACGAGCGAAGGAAGTCGCGAATTCTCAGGCTTTGCTGACTGGCATATTAATGGAGTCAGCTCAAGACAGCATATCCAAGAATGATGCTTATGAGCTTGGTCGGATCAGATTGACTGTCTCACCAGCCGGGCGGCGTTTCCTGTTCTGATCAATTGCATTGAATAGGCAACTGGGATGGGTGTGAATGTCCGTACTTCGAGACGTGAGGAAGAGGTCACCAGGTTGAGTATGTGCGCCCTATTGACTAGATATCAGAAACTGTAGGTCTTCGGATGTCATGGTTGTTAACATACCTGGATTACACCAATGACTTGTACCTACATATCAGTCATGACAGAAGTAAGCAACCGGCTGTGTAGATTTGAAATACTGCACTATAATTTATAGTTGGAACATACTGATCGCCGTGGGACCGGGACATCGTGTGACGGCTAAAGATCATGCTCGAGGTCCTGGTGGAGGATTTTCGTGTTCATCAACCAGAGAGTGCAACATAAGCTTCGAATGTGATACAGTTGTGAGTAAATTAGTTCGGACCAATAAATTGATACATAATACGCCGTACGAGGCCAGAGAGGTGATGAGGATCGTTCTGGTACGTGCTCATCAACATGCCCATTCCAATAGCCGTAAGCTACCCGGAGAACAAGAAGAAAAAAATCATCAGCGCGCCATAAGACAGAAGAAACGGAGCAACTTGTCTCACCATTATTTCTCCATAATTCCCCGTTTTAAATACTAGACCCTTGCCACGAGCCATCACCCACGCGCTCTCCAATCCTTTCGGTAGCACGTACATCGCCAGCTCGGTACGGCGCCGTGGGGCTTCAACGAAGAGGGAGAGTCCACAGAGGAACCCTGGTACCCAGAACGACGGCTTGGAAATAAGCAGATCAATGATTCGTTGTAGAGCCGGCGAATTCTTCGGCGATGTTAATCGATCATACAAATAGTGCTTATAACAGAATACACCTGGAAAAGGTGGACGTTTCAGCATACAATTCGCAGATGAATGTAATGTAGCCACGGACTTTGGTATATTATCACAAACACGCCGAGAAAAGCTGAACTTCGGGTCGTCCCCAACGCAGCCTTTAGGAGCATGTTCAGAGGTTTCTTGAAGAACTCTTTGCGTTTGAATAATACGGAGGGAATCAGGTGAAGAGCGCCGTAAATGGGGAACATCCACTTGAAGACTTCCCAGAATCGATCGATGGGCACATCCAGACACGAGTCAAGAGCTGGATGTACAGCAGCGCAGGATCCATGACGCGGACCGTAGATCGGAGGTGATAGGATAGCGAGGTCTCGCATGCGACGAAGGACCGTAGCATTGGAGGGGGTGACGTTCTAGAAGCAGCTCGGTGTTAACGAAAATGACGACGGGAGTGTCGTTACGCACATCCTTCGCTAAAACAGCATCTATATCTGCTATGTTGATGGTTCCGTCTCTTACTGTTGATCTATTTATGCGAACGGCGGGTTGGGGTACTTTGGAGGCTTGACTGATCCTGTTATGGAGAGTTTGAAAGAAGTTGTAGAAAGCAGAGGACCAATCAACCAACCAGGATGAGTATGAGCGAGGCAGTGTATCTGGTCGTAACAGCCACGCGTAGAGGATTTGTCCACATCTTTGAAAAAGGGTTGTCATGGAGCATTCACGCGGAACCAAAAGACAACATACGCGAAGGAAAATACCAA
Source organism: Pleurotus djamor (assembly GCA_029747585.1). Taxonomy (NCBI): domain Eukaryota; kingdom Fungi; phylum Basidiomycota; class Agaricomycetes; order Agaricales; family Pleurotaceae; genus Pleurotus; species Pleurotus djamor. Next base: position 23,407 of record JAPEVF010000098.1, on the reverse strand, counting down.
AACGGCTCCGTGTGGTATATGGATGTTGTGCTTTGACGTGAACGCGTTGTATGATCCTTGAAGGCCTCTGCGAAGAGTCAGACGCGAAAGACTTGCAATCAGCACCGAAGACTCACCGAACAAACATCTGCTGGGCAATCACATCGCGTCTGTCCTTTCTCTCACACGCGATTGCCAGCGCCCCAGCAACCGCCCCCGCTAAAGCCGCGTGCCACCGACGCGTCTTCTTTCGAATGATCATCATTTGGGCGTGGGTGCTGAGTGACAGGCGTGCACGGCGCTCAGCCAAGGGGACTTCAAGTGTCAATCGCGTAGCACGGCGACCGGCCTCGAGATCATGTTCCTCGACTTCGTCATCATCAAGAGCCGATGAGGCTCTACGAGCGTGTCTTGGTCTGATCGCAGGGACGATGATGGGAAGGGCATTCAGAAGGAACTTGTACATAGCCGTGAATGTTCCTGGTGACATGTCTCAGTAAGATGCTCTGAGACATGAGACATGATTTCAAACGCGTACCTAGCATTGCACCAAACCTGAACGTATCTTCGGCGAATATTGCATGTCGAACGAGAGCGAACCATGTCGATCTTTATTGTATCAGCAAAGTAGCATTCTCTGCGCACATATTGCAGACCTTGGTAGCCGACGCATTCGAATCATGGCAAGCACGAGGTTGAGCCCAGCACGAATCCCGAAAGCTATAGTGGCAGAACCTGGGTCAATGCATCATCAGTTCCCGGACGCCCTGAAAACGGTGGTCACTCACGAAGTCCTCCCGTGGCTGCATGTTCTAAACAAGCCTGCACACCGGGCAGCTCGACGACGGGCTGGCCTCTGTCTCTCCAAACGATTTTCCTCGCATCTTTCAGCCTCTCCTGGTAGTTTGCCAATGCCACAAGATTCTCGAAAGAGGCCACCGAGCGTTTTGGGGTGAACGAGAGGTATGGCGTCGGGCTGCCATTGCTCTCATTCGAGGGCGTTGCCTCCATCGGCGACGAATATGGGTCGACAGTAGACATAGAATCAAGTTTCTGCTAAGTCTTGCAGCATGAATTGGGGATACCGGGCTCCGAAGATTCCGCCCCAAACTTCAAAGTATCACGAGGTTGCTCGGTGGTTTGTTCGTCGTTTCAGACGATGACCAGGGGCGTTCTGCGGCTGCATTAGGTTGGGAATCGCTTGTAAGAAAGTAAGCTCATACATTGGATTAGACCGACTTCGTCGACGTCGTGGCAATAAGCTAATATTGAGGTCGTGAGACGCGCACGGACCCACACACTCCTTCACCGAAACTTCCATGTCCACTATCGCCGACAACGAAAAATCTGAGACAGATTTCTTCTCGCTGTTACGGCCTTATGCTCAGTCAAAGTAGGCTGTTTTGTTCATATTGTTCATAGAAAATCCTAACGAGTGTGGACTAGATTTCCAATGCTTACCTTGGGCTCAATATGTGAGACATGATTCTCTATTCCACTTCTTGAAGCTGAAAATGTACGATAGTTGGCGTAAGTGCACTGATACCTCCTAGGCCTGGTGTCAATATCCCGCCGTTCATCTTCCGAGCTGGTTTCTCAGCGATATACGGAGGCGCTGCATATGTGCTCTCGACGGGGGACGTTCGAAATGGGAGTGGAATAGCTACAGGTCAGTCTGTAATCGACGACCCAGGCCTTTGTGCACTTGAATGGTTCTTTTTACAGCGTGGTGTCTTGCATATCTTATGACGAACGCTCGCCAGACCCTTACCGCTCCCCGACACCCCGTGGGCTTAATACTCACTGGCGGTGTGACCGCCTGCGCAGCGCTCTATGGGACGGAGTACTTTGTTTATCAAGAATGACGCTAATACTTCAATATTCTACGCTTTATCTCGGTTCTAAAACCCTGTTTGGAATGTCAAAACCAGGCCACAATAAATGAAGGTCATGTCATCGTGGCTTACCGTTGGGTGCAAAGCCCATGCGCTTATTTTGAATATCCCAAACGCTATAGTAATGCTTCAATACTGACCCACCGACCAGGTCAAGCCCACTGCAATGTGGAGTAAATCGTCAGGCACCGAGTCGTCAAATCCGAGCACTTGACTCACTCAAATGCATTGATCAAAGTTTGGCATAGAGTTGGGTTTCCTGGGAATGGGCCGACATTTAGCTCGCTACTGGGGATTGTCAAGTTGAACGGCTGTCCATTTTGTGCGGTGAAACCAATGTCGATCACGGCAGGCAGGCTCGAGATTTGGCTGCACGGAATACCGTACGCCCCAGGCTCAGCGGGGTTTGGCTTGATGTTGGGCGAAATCAGGCCGTACATTGCCTATGCATAAAAGGTTGAGACCTTCCACCTTGTCATATCGCCAATAGTGGGTATTCACCTCCGTTGTTGCAGTGGGGAACAGTATGTTGCTGGTTCCACTATCAAAGATGATAGTCCGGACTTGATTGAGTGTTGTTGTCGTCCTGCCGTTGACGGAGATTCTCGGTGATCGTAGCTGCCATGTGCGCCCCGCATTCGCAGGCAGAGACGCAAATGTGAGTGGGCCTTTGGTACGTCAGTCAATCCATCCCCAACTTACATGGCCACGAAACTCGCTCACCTGTGAACTTAGTATTATCGATCCCTCCGAATGTCATCTCTGCATGGCCTTCAACATTGGGAGTCAGGAACATGCTGAAAAGTGATGGTAACCCTCGGTTGACCAATCCCCCGAAGACGTTCTGAGCGGTTGCTCCCATGCCTAGGCAGCATCATTATTGAGCCAAGAAACATCGAAGTCCTTCTTTCAGACCCACCAAGGATGCCGCTGAAGGGGTCAATCGCGAACTTTGGAGTTTGGTCGGTGATGAGGGATAAATCAACGACACCAGCTGACAAGCCACCGATGGCAACAGTGTCCCTTGCAGTTCTCAAAGTTAGGCGATAATTGGCGCCTACTACAGGATCTACACCGACTCCCGTAGCGAATGTTATCGAACTCGTTCTGCCTCCGTCCACGAAAGTGCTACTGAGCGAAGGGTTGAATTTGGCTTGGTTGCTGCATGCCGCACCGCACAGAGTGCTTGCCATCTCGAGGGTCACGCTCCCTGTATCGAAGACAACCTACTTGGCTTGATAAAGCGTCTCATCACCACCTTGATGAACGCACTCACCGATACGACCTGGGGCGGTGTTCCAACTTTCGAAGCATCACAATCATCAACCAACCGTCACAACTATGAATTGAGAAGCTCATCACCTGTTATGTTTCCGAACCATCTGATGGGATTGTCTCAGTCTGTACGCCAGTCAGGTTTGGGGAGAGGGGTACCCACTGCAAATCTGTGCCAAGGAAAAAGTCGGCGAGTGGGATAGTGGTTGGCGAGAGTTGTCGTGCGCGCAGAGATTTCCCTCTGGGCCCTGCGCGAGAGGACAAGTGAATGGTTTGTGGGGTAGCCCGTTCGGACTGGGTTCCTGAGACGACACCAGTGATCGCCAATAACAGAAGTGCGTTCGACCACATTGTCAAGTATATGATACTAATATTTCTCCCCCCAAAAAGTCTCGCTACTTATACCCTGCCGACCGCATGAAAAGACCGTCAGTGGATTCTCCCTTGTATGACTAGCCTCGTACTTTGCATATGGGTCGCTGTGGTTCTCGTCGAGGAAGCCATGTCGTTGACTAAAAATACACCTGCATCGTGGTCTGTGCCAGTCCGAGACCATAGGGCGACTTCGTCATACTGCGCTGGAAGACGACCCTCATGTGTCCTACGTGAGAAGGAGAAGTCCCCGGGTAACACCTCTTAGCCTTTCGGAAACACCGCTCCCGTTCATTTTCCCATAGGTCCCATACGATGCGGTTGAGCATGCAAATGTGAGCATCGAGGTATGTGACTTCGAACACTCAAATAGCTGTAGTTGGCTAAATTTAGAGTATCTCAGGTTGATTCCTTTAGGATCAACATACTTTCAGCCAGTGGGCTGATCAATGTGCTCTAAGAGCAAACTTCGCCATCCGCTGTCCATCTGCTCTGCTACCGGTGCGTGTAGCCTGCCTCCGTCATATTCCTGAGCCCTAAGATTTACATTGGCTAGAGGTTGCCGTTGCGGGAACCTAGCAAGGAGAGGCGCAGTTGATAAGCCCTTGAAAACAGCTGGCGTCGCACTCATGTTTCGGACGCAGCAATACGCTACGGTGCAAGGATCTTGATGAAGCTGCACGTCAACATATAGGCTTTGATCCTCCTGCGAGATTGACGCTTACAGCCAGACAATCCATCACTGAAATGGGCTCCAGTATCCGCTTTGCCCAGTGTAACTGATATGTGTCTCGTCTGATCATCAATACGTCCAAGACTGTCAATCCGAATATAAGGTGGCTTATAAGGCCACTACTCGGTGTTATAGCTCCTTCAAGTTTTCTTTCTCTTCCCTTCCCTTTGGCTGGTCTCAATGGGTTCTGCTGATTTATTATCCAGCGTCTCCATTATGGAGGTTGGAACCACATTCTCTACCTTTTTGTTTGGTATTTCTACTTTGCAGGTATGTTCGTGTTCGTGCGTTTCCCCAATCAGGCGGTACTTTCCCATCTCAGAGGAAGCTGACAAGTCTTTATCATAGGCATATTCTTATTATCTCCAATTTCACAAAGATCGCCGGTCGTTGAAAATTCTTGTTAAGTCTTCCATTGGTTCAGTCATTTCGGAGATCAAGGCTTACCTTCGTCCAGGCATTCAGCATTTGGTGAGCAAGAGGGTCGACTTTCTCTTGTTCGATCCTCAATTCTTACTTGGATGATAGGGCTCTGGAGCTCGGACATGCTATTGCGATTTTACACTTCTTCTATACTTTATCAATTCTTCAATACGGGCAAGATGACTTTCTTCAACACAAAGCCCCTGCTAGCCTCCCCGTTGCTGCCTTGTTCGACGGGATCCTCTCCTTCCTTGTCTCAGTACGTCTACCCCCACCCGCTCCGCCATCATCATCATTTACTCTTGCTCTCTGACACCTTAATACTAGGGCTTTTTCATCCGCCGTGTCATTAAGCTCACCGATAACAAGCTCATCGCCTCTCTATGCATTTGCTTGACGACGCTTCGCATCATGGGTCTAATCAGTCTCTCCGTCCTGGGTACTCTGGATACAGAAGTCGAGTTCCTCGAAAAGAGAAAGTGGCTGGTCATCACTAGTGCCACTATCGGTGCCGTGGGCGACGTCCTGATCGCCGGAACCTTGGTGCACAATCTTTACCACCGGAAGAGAGACTATTTCGACTCGTCCGAGAATCCAAGGTGAGCGTCACGTATCTACGTTGCATTTTCAGGCAAATGATGGCGCTATGTTCAGGACTCTTAAAATGTTGGATCAATTGATCGTCGAAACCTTGAGTGAGTGGTTCTGGCGTTTCTGTGTTCAACCCGCGCTAAGCAGTGGTGGTAGGGACAGGCCTTATAAATAGGTAGCAGGTCACAATCGATGCGGTGGTATCTACTGAAAAGCGAATTCGAAAACTAGTGTCATCAGTATGGCCCTGGCGATCTGCGTCAGTCGTTCGATTCTTTCTTTCAGCTCACATTGAAAATGATCTCCAGTTACTCACTATGACCCAATCTTGTACGCTTGCGCAAAATCACTGAGCTTCCTGACCTCCGTTCCTGATCGTCGTTTGTAGTGGCTTGGGTTGCAATCTTCGTTTGTCAAGCCCGAGGTAATGAATCAGTGCATTTCCTGAGCACACCGTCGCGGTCTCACATGTTCTTCCCCTCAGCATATACAAACTCGTTCTTTGGAACGTAAGTGGGAGGATCCTAGCACCGTCATCGAGATTGATGCTTCCTCTTGTTAGGTTGAACTCCCGTGTGGGTCTACGATCTTCTGCGTCTTCCACCAATGCCCTGGATTTGCCAAAACATAGCGATCTACGCTTCGCATCTGCTGGCACTAAACCGGACGCGAGCAACCTGCATACAGCACATCTGACATTTGTGGTTGGTGCTGAGTCCTCTTTGCCAGTGCGACGTTCTCTCAGTGACATTCACAGTTGACTACCCCAGGTGGGACGATTGCAGGCTCCGAGTCTGTCCGGAGGAGTCGAGCGTATACTATTCATACTGCTCGGTCTTCATATGCTGGCTCATCAAACTAGCCGCCTCTCCTACGCCTGCCATTGTACCAATATTTGGACGATACGTTGTATATCGAGCGTCGCAAAAGCAGACATAGACATGTATGATAATTATTCCGATAGAGGAGGCATTCTGCGAACAACCTTCCCTTCGTTCCGGGCGTGTACTCTCAGTTTTTCGAGGAGAGGAGAAGTGGCCCATCTTGGTGGTGGTGTTCGTTCCCCCGTCGCCCAGTAATAAATGTCCCAGTCTGGTTCGTCAAGGAACTGTATATCGAGTACGTGAGCATCCCAAAGATGACCATGGGCAACTTCAACCGGCGTACCTTGTCATAGACTTTCAGTTCCTCCGCATCCATGACTGATAGATTGTCCCGCGCAAAGGTGCTCAGTAGCAAGTCACTCTCCAGGGTTCCTCGTTTCCTGGACTGGTAGACCAGCCGAGCTCGAAGGGTGTCAACGGACTCATTGTGTCGGGGTAGAGGCGTTGGTGGTGGGACGTTGGTTGGCGTCGTTGTGTTTTGGAGGTGCTCTGGCGTATGTGGGAGTGGCCATGGGTCACCGCAGCGCCTCGCCGTCGTCGACAGTCCCCGCGATGGGGAGAAGCGAAAGGCCCGTCGGCACGTCACGCTGAACATTGGCGAAGAGCAAACGTAAAAATTCAAGCAATAGGCGCTTAACACGGCCGAATGACATCATCGTTCCCCCACAAAATCGCTGGTCCCACACTGGACAACCAAAGGCAACCACGTCTTCAACCAGAACCACAACATACTCTCGTTGAATATGCTATCTCGAGCTCATCGTTCGGTTCCAAAATCGCTCATGCCTCTGCAACGAGCTCGCATTCACGTCTCGTCGACAACCAGGACGCAGCACACAACCATGTCGTACGAAAAGGACGTCGATATAAGCCCACCAAGCGACAGCAAGATTCATCGCGTTGATCCCACATCGACCAACGCGGAGAAGCCTCACGAGCCTCACAACCCTGTGAAACCACCAACGAAGGCTCAGGAAGGTGGGGTGAGTCGATATCAGCGCATACATGCGCATCTTCCGGTACGAAATCACATTCTGACCTCTTGCCGCAGGTGAAGGCATCAACGAAAGAAGGCGCATACGATAGCGTTGATAAAGAGAAGCCCTACGACATGCCAGGAAAAGACCGACGATATGGCGGTATCCCTGAATGAGGAAGCACTCTGGTCCTGAAAACTGGGCGGAAGGAGAGGGCGAACGAAGAAATTTGAAACAAGAGCAGTCTTTCCTCATCATGTAACTTTATACCGCAGAGCGATGCAGCCAATCACACTAGCCGCTGGCGTCCAACGTTGTTCCTCATCCAAAACCAAGCTCAACAGCAACTGCTTCATGAATCAAGCTGATCATACAATGCAAATGGATGAGTTGCGAAAGCATAGGCATGGCGTAAAAACATAGGATAGGCATACAAGTCGCGGATTTTGATTATGCATGGGATGCGTACTCGAAGCCAAGGCGCCGTACCCCAAATCACCTCCGACCATACATATCCTCCCCCTCAGCGGTCGGTCGTCAGAAGCCCTCACGCCTTCTTAGCCTTGGCCAAGCTCTTGCGCACAACGTCTCGTCTAGCCTTCTTCGCCAACATAATCTCGAAACGGCCGAAATCGTTGAGTTTTCTCCGTTCAGCAACGGCAGCACGCTTCTTCGCCCATGAAGATTTTTCCCAAGCGGCGATGGTAGCCTCCTTCTCCAGTTGCTTTTTGATGACACCGGTACCAGCGGCGCGTGGTAGCTTGCTGAGCTTGAGGGGTGTGAGGGTCATATGTTTGTAGGGGAAAGATTGGCGGGGGACACCAGTCAGAGGGCCATCGATCAATGCCTATACCCCCAGGAGATGTAAGTTCAAGTGGGATGAGGATGAGCCTTGGCGATACGCACCCGGGTGTGGTCGATAATTTCAGCGATGACAGCGATTTGGCCAGCATGAGGGCCAGAGTTGAGGAGGACGACTAGTTGATCCAGGAATCAGTACCTCGCCGCCTCATCCCAGTACGAATCCAACACACCTCGTCCGACCTCGACGAAACGGTCGAAATTTGATACTTGCTGCATAAAAGAGGGTTACAGGTCAGCGTCATCCGGTCAACCGATCCAGCATCCACTAAATCCAAGCCATCCTCTACTCTGAAACTGAGCCATAGGTCCACCATAGCCTTCAACCCTCCATATAACGCGAAATCGGCACTCACCGTCATGTCTGGCGAGCTTGAGGAGTCTTGAGGAACGTCGGGTGTGTTGGTGGCGTAAGTATTGACGGTGTGGGAAATCCCAGCGCTCGATGCTTCCTAGCGCCCGTTTTGGTGTTTAGCGCCTTGCTTCGGACCACTTCCCTTGCATTTCCCTCCCAGAAGGTCTTCGACTCAGTTGCGAAACAATCATAATTTCCTTTCACTCGATGCAAGGATTCATATTTAGCTGATTAGGAAACAACTGAGAGAGAAATACATAAAGCGTGGTGAGCTCATGCCTCTTTGCGTGGTTGGATGGATGTTGCTTGGATGTGTACTGACTCATCTTGTACGGTTCCAGATAATTCCTGGGTCTCGACGATACGACTGTCTGCTACAGCCTGACCTCATGGGCTCCGTTCTCGGAACATTGACAACTTCTGAGATTCCCGTGGCCCACCCGAATCATCGAGCTAGGGGCGGTGTATAATTCTAACTTTCGGAAAATCCTCGCCGAGAGTTTGGCTAGAGTGTGCTTTCTTCGATTATCCCGGAGCCCTCCGCCTTCAAGCTAGTGACGTACATCATACTTGGACAAGCGCGCCAAAGCAGCCTTTTTCTGGGTTCCCCCAAGATCTCAGCCTTCCGTTCAAGTTTCAGACGGATCAACACCAAGGATGCTTTGCTTTGTGGTGAGCTTTTTGGATGGTTTTGTGAATGTGCACCAAGTTCCCCTGCCAAGTCGTTACTGCTTTGTTCTCATCCAAGGCTATATAAACGAGCACGGCTCGTCTACGACTCCCATCCAAGCCATGGGTAGAGACCGCCCCGTTCATGCTCACCTCCTCCCAGAAATCCTGTTTCAGGTACTTGCCCACTTCTCTGCGTCAGAAAACGCGTCGCACGCGCTTGTCTGTAAAGCATGGGCTGACGTTGCCAGTTCCTTGGCTTGGAAAAGGATCCCATTCCACGCCATTTTACGTCTCCTCCCACAAAAAGCTACCGACGAAGTCAAAAAGAATACTGGGGATCCAGACTTTGAGGTGAGCTCGGATCCCTTTCAATCGAGCCACCCTCATTCCATTCAAAGGCTAAGTTATTGGTGCCCATCAATCGGCGCCGCTTTGACTGGTATAGGTCCATGGTCCAACATCTCGATATCCACGATCGGGATCCTGTCAATGGATATTACTCCTTGGTCCTCGGTGTCATGAGAACCATCGAACCGAGCGAAATATTTCCTGGCCTTCGATGCCTCGATATTGCCGCCAACGCCAACGCTCCTCATAAGATCATTCGTTGCCTCTCGCACAAGAATTTGAAAGCTCTTCATCTGACTATATCCCGGCCATTGGGACAAGAACTCTTCTATATCCTTCCAAGTCAAGCACCTAGACTCGAGGTCCTACGCCTGCGCTGGAAGGGCACACTTATGGATATGGCACTTGAGCGAGACGCACCCTCGCTTGAATCCGCCTCCGAGACCGCTCTGATATGGGCTATAAACCATCTGCCAGATTTGAGAATCTTCGCGGCTCCTCCTGCTTGGCTCACATGCAAGATGGTCTCTGCGCTGAGCGGGCGATCTCGCCTCGAACTTTTCCAGTGCAGTGGGCCACGCGTGCGACCAGAGACCGTCTTTAACCTTCCGCAGCAATTTGCCCCAGGATCGTTCGGGAGTCTCCAGGAGTTAGATGTTGTTATGCCTTTCCTTGTTGCTGCTACGTGGCTTACATCGTTTCAAAACACATCGCCACTGAAGATATTCAAGCTCAAAACGAACTTTCACAGAGAGTCATTCTCCAGCCTACGGCAGTTCGTCGAGGCTCTCCGGTCCTGCCCCCGTTTGGAGGTTCTCCATATTGATCTCTCGATGATGTCACATACGTTTGGCGCCTCCTTCTTGATACCTTGGTCCTCCCTCACGAACGTCTTGAACAACATGAGTGTCCTGACCGACCTCTCCATCGTTCATCCAAACATACTCCGCCTCAATAATGAAAAGCTATACCTGCTCTGCAAAGCCTTGCCGCGCCTCCAAAACCTACGACTCTACGTTCCCGACGGCTCCGACCAGAACACGTCCGACCTCGGCCTCAATTCACTTTTAGGAATAAGCCCTCTCGTTCCCGATCTCCGAACGCTAACACTCTATCTCAATCTGTCTATGGTGGTTTTACCTCCCGTAACCTCGACGGATAAATTCTATCATCTAGAAGATGTCGCATTCGGGTTCCGCTCAAATCCAAGTTTCACCCTCAACGCGGGACCCCTCCTAGACTTCCTAGATGATCTCTTTCCGGATAATTGTATCATCGACACCACTGATCCAAGCCAATCATGGAGGCCTTATATCATCGACCTGAGGATTGAAAGGAGGTCTGCACAGGGTGGGAAAGTCGCAGATTTGATTGCAAGTCGGAAAACTGTCGACTACGACTCCGAGGAAGAGTTGTGGAGAAGCTTCTAATGTTGAACCCATGTATTCCCTCTACAACTAGTTTACAATTGTTCTTGGGCTATAAAATGCCGAAACATCGACAGATTAGCCGTTCTTTCCTTCAAACCATGTTATTCCGCCGTGACTTAATTTCATCATGGAATCTCTCCTCAACCTCAGTTGTCGTTGTCACGGCCACCTCCGTGACAGGTGTAGAGTTGAGATCGATCTTAAAGCGTCCAAGGTACGTTGCTTTATCTTGGTGTGTTCCTGGAAGGATAGAGTCAACATGGGAAAGCGATATATCATCGATGGAGAACACGTACCTGGTGGGGTGTTATGAGTGCCACTCTGATCAGAGTGCGAGGCAAGTCGGAACGAGTCCATGGCGCGATCATCAACACCAGACCTCAGGCTATGTCGAGCATTCAGCCTAGACGGAAACAGCGCGGTGTGGTGAGCATGGCATCCAAGCCCACGAGAGTACCGGTCCGAATGCTCACGACGCAAAATACGAGTTAGCGTATACTAAGAGATGAATGTGAACGGAGGTCAAAGCGGGAGGGAAATGGAGCTCACTCCTGGCGAGACAAATGTAGAGACCCATATAAATGACTGTGTGCCTGGTTTAGTGGTGTTTCCTGTCGAAATGACAACGATAGAACGCAACGGTGAAAGGGCATGGCCAAGTTCTACGAAGGTAACRCATGAACGTGTTAGCCGTCCCATTCTGAAACCTAGGGAAACCACTRCATACCAGTATTGCGGTGGCAACGGCAACGATGCTTCACTAGGACGTTAGACACTTTGCTCGCACTGAAAGAAATACGGATGGTACCATGTAAGGAGGCCGGTAGCTACAGTTACAACGTTAGAGCCGCTGCGAGACCGAAAAGGTGTATTGGACACTCACTGATAGTCATGGATATAATCTTGTCAATAAGATTTGTTGAGCTGGGGTAATGGTTAGGTAATGAAACTGATGGACTTGGGAGTACCAACCGCTTGAACAGCGACTTGCGTTGGCTAGCGAGGTTCCAGCAGAGCATGGCGGCGAGAAAGATATCCACGGCAGCGGCGACAACCAGTCCACTTGTCGACACCCACTTCCAGTTCAACGTATACTCCAACAGACCTCCRTTCTTCCCTATCACGACCAGTATGATAACACCAGCGAATGTCCAGAGTACAAGTGCGACACATATGATGGCGGGCCATATTAGCTTGGTAAAGCGTCGGACACGATCAATGAAGTAAAACTGGAAGAAGGCCAATAAGCTGTGAGCTAGACGAGAGTATTCGGGGACATACTTGAACCACACATCCAGACCAATTTGTGAGCAAGATAGTCGCCAAGACTTGATATGGAGGGTCAATGAACATCAAAGCAGGAACTTCTCGATACGGTTCTATTGCCGTTGCGTAGAGTAGATGGCTCGCGACTATCATGCCGGCCAGCTCTAATATCCTACGGGCTATTTAGCCCCCTTTCAGAGATATACGGATGCGGGTGCAGATTTACCAAACAACCGCGGACTGTGCAGACACGGAGTTAGCATAAAAGAGTGATAAAAACGGGTCAACTCACGAAGATTTTAATGTGCAAAGGGTCATTTGGATAGTTCTTGTAGTAAAGGAAAGCTTGAAGTGTAACGACGCCGAATAAAAACCCCGAGACGAGTATGCAAACTTGAATTGCAGCCGTGCTTGAAACCAGAGAGACAACCGAAAGAGACGACATGGATGGGTACCGGCGGACGTGGACGTTCAAGGGAAAGGAAGAAAATCATGTACAGTCCACAGGGGACTTTGTATACCCGCTTCCTCGCTCGAACTTTCCCTTAAATTTGTCATGAAACCATTTTTGTCGACTCGGTGGGTGTGCTGGTGGCAGTGGCGGTGAAGTGATGTAACACACGGTCGACTTGAAATGCCCAGGAACTGTCAGGAGTTGAGTTACCTCCTCCCCGAAGCTAGGACCATGCATCCCTAGATCAATGTTAATTAAAGTGCCTGGACAGTTGCAATGTTGATAAGGTGGATTATCTCCGTAAGACCTCATCCAGCCGTGGATAATGGAAGTCTTCAAGAGGTGGTGGTTGGTACTAGTTTAGCGTATAAGTAGCCGAAAGAGAATCAACCAAGAAAAACGGTGGCTTGGCGACCAGGGGTGTGATCCCTATTTCATAGGGGCACGGCACGGGGACACCAAAACAGTTACTGACCAGTTTCTTAAGTTCTACCTTCTCGCAACCGCCTCAACGACTTCAGAAGTGTAACAACTACTGACCAGCCGGCGGGAATCGGGGTTATATACGGGAACGTACAACCATCGGGGACCAATTCATCCACAAAAGTCGCCAATGCCATGGCAGCACTGTTGCTCATCGCAGTAGAACCGCCGACCTCCAGTTGTTCCAGATAGCGGAACTTCTGTTCCCGCTCGACAGAGGGGAACTCGAGCGCGGATACGTTGAGATGTAGCTGGAGCACCCTTATCTTCGGAAGGCTCTGGGAAAACTGCAAGAGTGAATGGATGCCGATGCGTGGTGGGGGTGCATCGGAGTCCCATGTTGGGGCAAGTCGTAGTACTTCGAGTTGCGTCAGCGGCCTGCCTAGAGCGTTGACCTGTCCCTCGTCAAGCCCAAGTACAATGGAATGGTGAATACTGAGATCCCGCAAGGCTGTAAGTGTTCGTAGTGAATCCATGATACGCCGAAGGTCGTCATCCGAGCTCTCAGAATTAGTCTGGAAAGACGTGATCTGCAGAGACGAAAGATTTGGATACTGAGAAGCGAAAACTTCTACCAGCAACCGCAGTTGCTTAGTAGGCTCACAGGCGGATTCGATATCAAAGGAATTCAGATTTGGGATCGTGTCGGTCGGTGACAAACATGAGATTGCTTTGCGAAACGGCGCAACGACGTCAAGTATGCGGAGTTCCGGAAAGCTGCCATGGGGAAGAGACTCTGGCAATGTCTCAAATCGACTGAGGCTTGAATCAGGTGTGGGAGTGAAGCGCAAGGTCTCGAGATGCGGGAATTGCGAGAGGACGATAAGAACGTTTTCGCCAGCCCAGTCCTTGGGTATAGAAACATAGCGCAACTTGGGGAGACCTCTAAACATCCCCGCTAACGTTGCCTTACTAGAAGGAAGGATGGATTCAGACACCCTCTTCGGGTAGCAGCATATCAGGGTCCTCAGCCCGGGTAGTTGTTTTCCTATTGCTTCAAGGAGTTTTGTAGACGGCTCCACGTATACTCTGAGTTCGAGGTACGTGATTTTTTTTTCCTGAAGGAAATATAGAATAATTTCGATGTCCTGAGGTAGGATAGAGGTGAATATGTGAATACGGCGGAGGTTAGGAAAGAGCTCCTGTGGGAGAGCCGAGTCGACGAGTCGTGCAATAGCTCGACTCCACTTCCAGAGGGCACTATCCTTCGGTATACGCAATGTGTGGACCATCGATGTGTACCAAGAAACCCTGATGGGGTCGATCGCGGGACTCTGCCAGGAATGATGTATTGATCATCAGAGCGATGCCGTTGAGATACGAAAGATCCCATGGACATACTTCGTTTACAAGCTTATCTCTATCAATACCCGCTTGTTGACTTGGGGAGCACAAGGCAAAAACTGCACGAACAGGGATGTCATCCCATATCAACGGCAACGCAGATTCAGACCAAAGCTTGCAGACAAGCGCAAGATCAAGGAGATTTGTGGAGAACTCGAAAATATTCCGGAGTATCTCTGGTAGATAGACAGGATGGGCAGAGACGTGCATCATTGCTCGCAGTAGATGAAAGTGGCAGGCTATCAGCGCTGTCAGGCCTCAGGCCTCAGGAGTGTTGCCCCTGTGCCCCTGTTCCTCGATTCCCAACTCATGTCGCAGTGCGACTTCAAAGAGCCTTGTATGTTTATCTCCAGAGAGATAAACTAACCAACTCACATGGCCGGAGGCAGCTCCTCATGCATAGCAAACGAAGCAGGATGAGCATGAGCGGCTATCAGTACATGACAAGGAACTGCGCAAGTCCGTTTTCAAGCCCTCCCAGTTCGTACCTTTCTCTTTGTCTGAACGATGTCAACAACCTCTGACCAGCCCATAGGGATACAGTCAATATATCCCAGTGCACACGCATCAGGGACCAGTTCATCTACAAAAGTCGCCAAGGCGACACTACTCCTGACGTTCGTCCAACCACCAAGATCTAGCCGTTTCAAATATTGGAACCTCTGGTGTGGCAAGACCTCAGGAAACGCGAAGGCGGATAGGTCAATGTGTAGTTGGAGCTTTCTCAATCTTGGGAAACTCTGGGAAAATTGTATGAGTGAATGGACACCGATGCGAGGTCGGAGGGCGTAGACTTCCAATGATTGGCGAAGTCCCAAAGCCTCGAGCTGGTTCAACTGCCGACCAAGAGTGCTGATCTGGCCCTCATCCAGTTGAAGCAAGCAGGCAGTGAGTGTTTGTAGGGAATCCATCATGCGAGACATGTCGTCCGAGCTTTCGAATTCAGCGTAGATGGTCGTGATCCGTAGAACGGAGATATATTGACATCGCAAGGCGATCACTTCTACCAGCAACCGCAATTGCCTTGCTGGCTCCTCATAGGATTCAATATCCAAGGAATGTAGGTTTGGGATGGTGTCGGAGGGTGACAAGCATGAGATTGCCTTGCGAAACGGCGCAACGACGTCCAATGTGCGGAGTTCCGGAAAGCTACCCCCAGGAAGAGTTTCTGGTAGCGTCTCGAATTGACCGAGATTTGAGTCGGGTGTGAAGGTGAAGCGCAAGGTCTCGAGGTGCGGCAATTGCGACAAGACGACAACGACATCCTCATTGGCCCAGTCCTTGGGTATGGCAACATGCTTCAACTTGGGTAGACCTCTAAACATCCCTACCAACGCCTCTGTACGAGGAGGAAGAGATCGGGGCGCTTTCTTCGAGTAATCACAAACCAGGGTCCTCAACTCGGGAACTTGTTTTTCTATTTCTTGAAGGAGTTTCGTGAATGGTGTCTCGGATACTTTTAATTCGAGGTGAGTGATGTTTCTGCCCAGAAAATATTGGATGGTTTCGATGTCCCGAGGCAGCAGTGAATCTATGAATATGTCGATACGGCAGAGGTTTGGAAAGGCTTCATGAGGGCGTGCCGAGTCTACGAGCTGCGCGATATCCCGTTTCCATTTCCAGAGGGCAGAATTCTTTGGTATGTTCAAGGCGTGGACCATCGATGCGTATCGTGTGGGGTCATTCACCGGACTCTGGGAGGATTGATTGTATGAACGATATAGCTCAGAAGCCAAAGAGACCAGGTTCATACTTCGCGATCTCCAGCAATACTCACTTTCTGAGCTTGAGGGCACAAGGTAAGGACTGCATGAAAAGGTATGGTGTCCCATACAAACGGCAAAGCGGACTCGAACCAAGTCTTGCAGACAAGGGTAAGATTGAGTGGATTTTCGGAGTATGCAAAGATGATCCGGAGTAATTCTGGTAGGTAGAGCGGATGAGCGGTGATGGGCATGTCCGTGGCAGATGGTAAACCGTAACAAAAGTCGTCGGTGTTCTAAGGAGCGCCGCCCCTAGGCTGGTGCCCCTTTCTTGGACACCTCACCTCCTTTCAACCTAAATTTCCAATCCCGTATGCCGTCGCGGCGTTGTATAACATCGTGAAGAGGCTGGTCTGAACATCTAAATTTCGGGGGACAAATTATATAAGCCACACGGACCGACGCAGCTCGGCGATACAGGGAACAAGAAACAGAAACGAAATCCATCCCTTTAGAGTAAAGTTATCGATTCGGACGAAAGCCTACGACGTCGAGAGCGACTCTCTTGTCAGAAGGGCAACGATCGCTCCAAACATGAATGATTGGCAATTAGCTATAGTTTAACCTTGGGTTCGGAAGGCAGCATTTTCATCTGGACCGCGGAAGCGATGAGGCGGTGATTGTCAACATCCCAGATCTGTTGCACAAACTTGTCAGCATCATGTAACCTGCCTATGTATGGAGTGGAAGATCCTTATACCTCTGCTCTTGTACAGAGCATAGGCTCTTCGATGATCATGGACGTATTGATCAAGCGAATTTTCGTGCCTCTGCATTGCCATTGTTAGGAGTGCATGGGAGAAATGGGTAGGAAAGACTCTCACAAAGGTGCAGGGGCGTGAAAGGTTGTATTGATGGTCTGGGAGACTCCAGCGTTGCTCGGCCGGCCAAGCGAATGGAGGAGAACGGAAAGGGGAAGAGTAGAACACCTACGCCGTCGGCATTAACCCATTGTTCCCTCCTTCAACGGCGGAAAAAAGAGACTGACTCGTCAATGAGAAATATAGAGCAACCACCATGAAGGTTGCCTATCGGATTCAGCATATCTAAATTGTAGGAAAAATCAGTTTAGGGTTGAATTCACACTGGCCAGTGACCCGAAAATGGCGCCCATGCGACTCTTACTCACTTTCCTCGACATCAATCTCACACACTACACGACTTTCGAGCTTGTCAGGCTCCTCTGGATTCCGAATGATGGAGGCCTCCTTGACCCGAACACGACTAGCGATTTCGCCCGAGAAGCCCTCGCCGTGAGCATAGAAAACGGCGAGCCATTTGTAGGTCAACGCTTTGGCTTCGGGTGCTGCGTTTCCCGAAATCTGTGCCAATTTCTCTGGGTCGATTTCCATGGAGTCCATTAGCTGGTATATCCTTTCTTCGGGTGTCGACATCGTCGTGCTCGTAGGTGGAATTTGGTTCAAGTCCAAGCAAAACCGTAGCGACTCAAAAAGGTTGTTCAACTCCGGTTATGATCGTGACCCGGGCACCGGAGCCATCTCGCGCCAAACTAGGATCATAAATCGGTCCCGTCTGGCGTGCAAGGCCTTGGCCTGACTTCAATTGGACGGGCTCTATTGAACACCAAAAGCTGACTGTATCACCGAGCGCCGTTTTGTCCGTCTCCGGGAATGAATGGGAATCATATTGAGCTATAAAACATTTATGGGTTGACAGATACTCGAGAGCCCTTCTCCTTTCCTTCTCAGCACCCCAACAACATACCATCGCCCAGTGCTAGCGATCCCGCCGCCCATATCCATGAATACTCGTCTCGTAGCCGCCAGGACTGCCGCCCCTCGCTACGACCCTTCTGATCCACTGGCCTTCTTTCGCTCACTCCCCCCAGCCCCAAATGTCGATATCGACACCATCAAAGGCAACCTATCCGAGGATCAAAAGAAGTACTGTGCTAACGCCCTAGCCTATTTTATCTCCTCTGGAAACTCCTGGGGCACCAGCGTTGGACAGAGGTTGAAGTTCCTCGCCATGGACGTTGTAGAACCGTTATCATCCACCCTTCCAGGCGGTTCATGGGAAGCACGGACTGTGCTGGAGATCAAAGTGACTCAAGGTCTGTCCGTTGTTTCACTTTCCTTCATGGGGATTCTTTGTGGACACCGATTGACTCATACGGCCGTTTTCAATATCCAGATATGTGTAATCTATTTGGCGTTCTGCACGGTGGTTGCGCTGCCTACCTCATTGATCCGTACGTCCCGCTCGCCGTGCTGCTACCTAAAACATTCCGTACTCAACGCATCGTGCGCAGTGCATCTTCATCAGCGCTCGTAGCGCTTGGTGTTGTCCTCGGCATCGACGGGACAGGCATGTCGCAGTCAATGAATATAATATGGCATCAACCCGTACCTCTGTGAGTAATTCTCCCTCTTCTCCATCAACCATCCCTTCCCTCTCTTATCTCCCTTCGGGCTCCCGCCTATCCCCCTTTGCATTCGACATTCGACAGCCATATCCATATCGGAACAACCCCATCATAACTGATCCGCTGATCTATTTTCGCTGACCAACGCTTTTTCTTTTTCTCTGCTATCCCTCTTTTAGTGGCGCTGTATTGAGGATAGTCTCGACGTCGGTGACAATACATGGTCGCGTGCGTTCTGCGCGCTGTGAGGTACGCACACATCACTCAGGCTATGTAATGGAATAATGGAGCTAACCTCCGTTGCGCTGCCTTGCGTTTCGCTCTTTTGTTTTCTTAGATTTGGGATAGTGGAAAGGGTATATTGTGTATCACCGCAACCCACTCCACAGTCAATGTGAACCGTAAACTCAGGAACGGTGGCAAACTGTGACGTCCTTTCTCCGTGGTGGTGGTGGTGCTGATGCGCTGATGGGTGACATCGTTCGGCTAACGATCGCACGACCTCGCAGTCACACCACTATTCAATCCGACGGCCTTGCTACTTGAAGACGCCGTACTCTGACATTTCGGACCTCATCGACATCGTTGTAATTTATGTATGTAATATGTATATTTGCTGTAAGCTTATTGGTATATCGTACACGTCGTTAATTATGATTGCGTAGCTTCTCTGACTTCTTGCTTCTCTTGTGGTCAACGGCCCGCACGCGCCCCGCTACTTCCTGAAACCCAACGCCCCTTTAGCTTGACATTTGACAACTGTCGACGCAATGTCCAAAGGCGCATGGTCGACTGACCAGCTGACATTCCTATGCGTAGCGTTGGTGTAGAGTCTCTATCGAAACCGCTACCAAACGCAAATATCTCGTACCTTGGGCCTTTCTTGTGCTTGGGCTCTCCATGTGTCGTGTGGTTTCGCGGAATGCACTCAATTCATGACAACGACGGCTCTCCACGGACCACCGGTTAACCGTTGCCTAGACCCTCTCCATGAACGAATATCAAGATTACAAGGTACGATGTTTCGGAGGCTTTTGGCGTCATCCAACATCCGTGCGACACCGACAATTTGCCCATATACTTCTCTCTCGTCTTTCCTCTTTCTTACCTCACCGGTAGTAGTACCCCAATCAGTATCGAGCCTTTCGGCTGTCTCTGATCTCAGTGTCTCGACTTGCTGAAGCCTAGAAAGCTGCGGTAGAGTGCATTCCAGTCCTCTAGGTGCGCATGGAATACTTCTATGAAGAACAAACCGAATCCGTAAAGCGTAGTAGTGTACATACTCAAACTGTACTATTCCAGATTCCAAGACTTAGATAAGGCGTACGATGTATCAGAATAGGTGGAATGTCTTGAGCTATACAATATCAATATGATGGTGGAAGGGTGAGGCAGACTGATCTTCTAGGTCTAGACGGCGGTGACTCAAAGTTTGGGTTTAGCCGCGGAGGGTTGCATGGTGATGTGGACACCAGATGCAACTAGTCTATGGTGGGTGGCATTCCAGAGCTACATGACGAGAGAAACAAAGCCAATTGGGTGATTAACGTAAGATCGTATGGAAGGACGAGAGAACTGACCTCACAGCGAGCTGACATGGCTCTAGCTCCTACGGACATGGTGGTGCTGACAATTTTGATCGTATCACCTCTACATCATGCACGAAAGGTCAGCAATCCGCTCTCCCTCAGCAAGGATGACGGACGTACCTTTCCGCGGGGGAATGATATACAACATTTATGGCCTGCGACACGGTAAGCGTCGCTTCACCAAGTACAGCCATGTTGTAGGCCAAGAGGGTATAAGAAGTACATCTATGTCAAGGGATCACCGATATGTCAGTCAGCGCTTCGACTGTGAGTGACGACAAAGAAGCACTCACAGATCTACGAGGGTGGCCGAACAGCCTCCATGAATCTTCCCTCCTCCATTCAACATATCTACAAACAATAAACATATGACCACGGAAGAGAAACATGACATAGAGGCACCTTCCGTAACGACAATCTCACAAGTCACTTTAGCTTCCTTCTTCTTTGGTTCCTCGGTCTTGGGAACGATAGAAACCTCGGTGACATTGATCCTCCTGGCAATACCGATAGCAAAGCTGTTTCCAGCGTGGTCCATCCAAGCTGGGTTTGATACCATTGCCTTGACTTCTGGGGAAGCGTTCCCCGCAATGTGAGATACATCGGCTGCGATGTCCAGTCCGTCGGCCATTGGTTTCACTTGAAAAACGAGTACAGTGCGTTGAGCGTAGGCGACTAGAGAATGTCCGAGACGACGTGTAGAGGCTTCTATTTGTACAAGAGAGTAGGTTTAAGCTTCGAGGTGGGGAACGGTGACGGAAAACATTGAAGGCGAGGAATTCAAGTGTTTTTGATCTGCGGTCCGGTAATGTGAGACACCGAGCCACGTGGTCTATGTTTCAGGGGAAGCTCCTAACACCCCTCTCCGTAGGTATATATCGAGATGCTGAGATGTTGGATTGATTTTGCGAACTGGGTCGATCCTGCGAGTGGGATTTCTGGAATCCATACATGATCGTTGTTCGATCATCAGCCGAGTTGCACTGGCACGCGGAGGGACGAAGCCGGCGGGAGCGCGAGATTGAATCCGCCGATTCTGGTTGGAGGGGAATCCGAGCCAATGGGGATCTGAGATTCCTTGTCGTGGGGACATACGAGTCCGAGGAGGAGCGAGAGCTGTTGAGGGAAGATTTGTGAGGGCGAGATTTTGTTCGCACGGGGAGGAGGAAATCGTCATGCTTCCGATCTGGATTGGAGGGAAATTTAGAGTTTTCGTGAAAGAAGTGGATGCCGATGCCGAAATGCAATCCCCAGCCAAATAACTACTAGTAAGCAGCTGGACGCTCTCTCTCTCTCGCTCTCTCCCAGTCTTCTCCCCCTTTCTCCCTCCTCCTGCGCCTCTGCTCCTCTCTGCGTCTCGTCGCCGCCCGAAACGCGCCGCCGCCATGGGCCGAAGAAAGATTGAAATCCAGCCCATTACAGTGCGTTATTATTATTCAATTATCTTATATTAAGACGCTCTATTTTCGACACTGTGCACGCTGCCTGGATATAACACCGAGTTTATTAACGCCTGGAGTTTATAGCACGAACGCAATCGGTCAGTCACTTTCCTAAAGGTAAGTTCGTCATCCCTCCTCCCCGCACCTTGCGCTATTTTTATTTTTCATCTCCTTCTCTTGGCATTCCACACAATTATATTTATCCTGCGTTTTTGCCACTCAGCGAAAAAACGGTCTCTTCAAAAAGGCATACGAGCTCGGCGTCCTCTGCTCCGTCGACGTCGCCGTCATCATCTTCGGTATGCCCTTCCGTCTTCACCCGCTCGTCGTTTCTCATCGTCGTTCGTGGCGTCGCCCAACCCCTTCTTGGCATCCCCCTCAACCCTTGACTCCCTGTTCTATTTTTAGAGGAACGGCCTGGCCATCATCTCAAACTCTACCAATACGGCTCGACCGACATCCACGACATCGTCCAGCGACACGTACGCGTATGTCTTTTCCCAGCCCCTCTTATGTCCGCCTGGGTTCGTCTGCTGATGCTGATAACGGCAGTATGATGGCGAAAAGGACACGCGCGGTCCCCACGACTTCTCGGGAAATGCAGCGAGCAAAATGGATGATGGTGATGGCGACGAAGATGATGGTGACGATGACGATGAGCCCCGTAGCGGAGGAGGTGGTGGCCTGAGCTCCAAGAGACGCGGCGACGGCAAACTCAAATCCGACACGCCAAATGCAGCTTCTTCCTCAGCGACGGGCGCGTCCTCCTCGGGGGCCTACGGCAAGTCTAGCGGGTTGGATTTGGGCTTGGATGTGCGTCGTTATGTCTTCCCTCATTTTTCCGGTCATTTTCCTGACATATATGCGCGTATTTTCCCTTTGGTATGAGTAGGTGGACTATGGTGGACTCGGGCATCGGCATCTCAGCATTCCACCACCGCCAATGTCGTTGCACCCATCGCACCACATGTCGACGTCGTCGATGGCGTCGCACCAGCACCAAGGTCTGCCCATCTCCAACGACAGGCACGGACCACGTATGCCCAACAACGCCCAATCAATCCATTCGCCTCTCCATCACCACCAACAGAACAAGAAACCCCGTTTAATGTCCAACGTTAACGTCAACGTCGGAGGAATATCACACTCTCGCTCGTCTTCCGATGATCCCATTTCTGGGGGTGGAGGAGGACACTATGGGCCTTCGCCAACTTCGTACCATCCACAATCACAACGATCACACCACCCCCATCATCCCAACAGCTTTTTCAATCCCACACCGCCGCCCACATCGTTTGGTGGACCTCCGACGAATTCATTTGACTATCCCTCAACGTCATCGTCGAGGTCACCTACGTCTGCGAATCCATCCTCGGCGTTCTCTTCGTCAAGGTACGACTCGAGGGGTGGCGGCGGCGGCGGTGGGAGTAGGGGAGGCGGGGGAGGGATGTCCTCCGCGTTCATGGACTCGGATGACCGGGGAAGTGCTAGGAGCGGGCCNGGGGGGCGGCGGGGGGTTCAGCTTCCCGTCGATGGAGTGGCCCGTGCACTCCCAGTCCGGAGGCCAGGGTGAGCGTTCCCTTCTATCCTTACATAATTAACGATGCGCATATATGCACTTCGTTATCTTATTTTCTTTCGTACTTGACTTCTTCTCTGCTTTCTTTATTACATAAACTGACATACATCTTGATTCTTTCTAGGACACCACTCCTCCTCTTCGGGAGGAGGACCCAACTCGTCGCAGCAGAATGATCCTGCAACCACGTCGGCATCATCAAACTGGTTAGACTTCTTGGGTGGGACAACACCCGCCACTTCGACTACCTCGACGTCGACTGATAGGTCGAGGATGAGCGACATACCGAATGATATATTTTCTGGT
>JAPEVF010000979.1:0-16278 GCA_029747585.1 Pleurotus djamor | reverse complement strand
GGGGTGTCGGTCCTTCCATCGGCGCACGAAATACTGGCTCGGCGATGGGCTGGTGGTGAGCAGGACCACTCGGACGTGGTGCATTTGGGCGCGGTAAAGACTGGCTGATAGTGTCTAGTAGCGGAGAATGATGGTTATTAGTTATTTCCGGCTCCATATGAAAACATTGGTGGTAATACCATGGGTAAGCAGAGGCTTATTCCGCTCTAGCACTTCGCTGGTCTGCTTGTTCGGGTTGAGGGATGGTTCAATGCCAGCCTCAGTTGGTTTCTTCTTGATAGGTCGTGCTTTTGGGCGTGCTTTCTCCGACGGAAGTGTCTCTGTAAAAGTATCAGTTTGTGTCAGATCCGTGAGGAAAATTACTGCGCTCACTTCCGCTAGACCGTTTGGCACCATCAACAACTGGTTCATTCTGTCGAGATGGTGGTTTTAGTTCTTTCAGCAGCAGATGCGGCTTGAATCAGCATCGGCTACGTGGAGGGGATGGTGTACTCACCGCTGGATGATTGGGAGCGCCGTTCGGGAGCGCCATGACTTCTTTGAGTAGCCTTCCTACCTTGCGTATAGTCGTCATCAGGATATTCCATACCGTCGTCGTTGAAGCCGGAGGAATCGGAGAGTGGATCAACGCAAGGTATAACGGCGTCTTCGTAGTCTTCTAGGTTACCTTTATCTCGGCCTTTCCCTTTCCCAACACCTCGCTTGGACTGTGTTCTGCGTTTCTTTGTATTCGCAGATTGTACACCGTCGTCACCACCATCACCATCATCATTATCATCCGAGTCATCATCAACCCGACGTCTCTTTATCCGTGCTTGCCCTACCGCCTTTGAAGGACGAATACTGTCGCGAGTTTGAGCCTTTCGTCTGCTTACGGTAGTGTCTTCGTCACCGACTTTGCCCTGACGGCGTCTTTTGGTTTTAGCCGGCTGTTCTTCCTTCGACGCACGTATACTGCCGCGTGATTTGACCTTGCCTCTACTCATGGCGGCGTCCTGGTCGCCGTCGTCGCCGTTATCATCATAGTCGTCATCATCGCCGTCGCTGCCGTCGTCTTCGTCACCGACTTTGCCCTGACGACGTCTTTTGGTTTTAGCCGGCTGTTCTCCCTTCGAAGCACGTAGACTGCCGCGTGATTTGACCTTGCCTCTACTCATGGCGCTGCCGCTGTCTTCATCTTCATTGTCGTCACCATCTTGTTGTCTCTTCCTTTTCCCCACACTTGGCCTTGACTTTCTATTTCCCGACTTAGACTTCCCCATATTTGTGTTCACAGTTTGCGTTTCGTCGTCGGTGTCGTCCTGCTCATCGTCTTGGCGTTTCTTGCTTGTCGCCGCCCTCGTAGTGCGTTTGCTGCCGTCAGGGTTAGCGTTATCCCTACTCATCTGCTCCTCGTCCTCGTCGTCCTCCTCGTTGTTGTCATGGTACTCGTACTCGTCCTCCTCGTGTTCGTCGATGCTGCCACCCCCATCGCCTGAAGTACCATCACCGTCGTCATCTTCGGAAGGTGACCGCTTTGCGTTAGCTTTCCTAGAAGCACTTCGCTTGGGGCGGGATCCCGTCTTGCTTGATCGTTTCGCGGCTGGCTTGGTTGCAATGCCTTCCTGTGACTCTAACTGAGAGTCCGTACGCAAGTGCAGCTTGGTGGGGGGCAAAAGGTCGTCCATGTCAGTGCCTTTGGTATCTTCTGCAAGGAGACGCCGGGGTGGGCCTGTGCGGGATTGTCGCAGACTGGTATTGATCATGAACAGTTGCTTAGCGTTTTCGTGTGGGGAACGTGGGTTTGGGCTGTGGGCCGTCATGACAGGCAGCTTCCCTGTGCGGAGGACTGTGCAGGGGTTGGCGGGTGTTCCGATGTCAGAGGTATCCGTCGTCTGTTCCTTGGGGAGGGCATGAAATGTGATGCCTCGGTGCAAATGATCTGGTGGGAGATATAATATTAAGATTCTGCAGACGTCCTTGGGACAGCCCCAGATGCCTCGCCGAGAAACTTGCAACTCGAAGCCAGGCCATGGGACGGAGTCAGGCCAATTGCAGAGATAGACCCCAGAGTCGCAGAGATGACTTATCAATTTATACCAAGGGAAAGCGGAACGGCCGAGGACAAGGCCTGCGACTTGCGCCCTCTGTATCAACTGATCCCTGATGAATGGAACCCACGTGTTTAGGTTTCCCTGCTCCCAGATAATTTGGAAAGCCCTAGGATCCCACCAACTTCGCGGATCATCGGAGGGGGACTGCGTACTGTAGCTGCTGATAGGGTGTGTTGGAATGGGGGCATGTACCGACAACAAGGCCTGGCTTGACGAACTTCCTGCTGTCGCTTGGCTAGATTCGGCGACGTCCTCTACATCAGGACCACCCGAGGCAATATTGCTATGGTACGTTGTTAGGTAGCGCTACATTTAGACAGAGGCTTCGCACCTAACGAATGCGCGGAAGCGGGCCGTAAGTATGTTTCGAGGAATCCCCAATTTTTTTTNCAATAAACTGCACATCGGTGTTTAGCAAAGAAAACCTCTGTTGAGAAGAGGGACCCGGAGGCTCACCGATTGGGCTTTTGATGTGTAATGAACGTGGAGGAGACCGCCATCTTGGTTAGCATTGGATCCTGCTGTGATAAAAAACGTTTCAAAGTCGTGGTTCAAAGCGGCGTAATCGGCGGAAACAGCCATTTTTGAAACAATATTCTCAAAGAGAACTTTGCGTTGTCGAACTGATGATTGAGGGGTTGCTATTGCGCGAGCTTCATGGAGGATGCTTGCTGCTTTGCCTCCAACACGGTCTTGGAAGGCCTGGTACAGCTGTCGATGGGTTGGCACAATATTCGGGTCTGTCGTGAGGGTCAGAGATGGTTTTAGAGCGGATCAGGGCGGAGGCAGGCGTACAGTTAGGGTTGTTCGCATAATGGGTCATTTCACCGTCCAGATTGTCCTTAGTTTTGATGAAATGTTGAAACTCATTCCAAAGGCTCTTCTTCAGCGAAGTTCTTTGGTGGGACTCAGACCATGAATTGAGGATAGTCTCGGGTGCGATGTCTGCTAAGACACTCCCATGTCGGAGGACGGTTTCGAGGAGATCTGTCAGCTGTTGCAGTAGGTGAGAGGCGTCACGCTTCCTCCTCCCTCGCCTCACATGGGGTAGTGCCTGAGGGGTGCTTCGTGTACGCACAGACTCGATGATTTGGTCGCGTAAGGTCGGTTCGGAGGGGCCGGGTTCACCGGCCAAAGGTGGGGTGCTATGCAAAGATTCGTCGGGCTCATTTCCTCCATTCGGCGACGTGATGAAGAGGGGAGTCGATGGTCGTTGGGAGATGGGAGTCTGGGTGGTCCAGCATTTTGGGTCTTCATGGGTGACCGTTGGCGCAGGAGGAGATGCCGAGGTAACGTGAGGAGTGCTATGCGCTAATTCATCAAGCTCATTTCCTCCATTCGGCGACATGATGGAGTGGGGAGTCGATGGTCGTTGGGAAATGGGAATCTGAGTGGTCCAACCCTCTGGGTTTTCATGGTTGACCGTTGGCGCAGAAGGGGATGTCGAAGGAATGTGATCGGCGTTCAGTGAGTGCGAGGTCGAGGTTGTGGCATCATCCCCAGAACGGTTGCGTGTAGCTGAAGGGGATGTCCAGTTGTGCCAACGATCAGCCTCGTCAGCCCACTGTCCATTCGATGGGTCGTCCTGATCCGTCCAGCGCTGTGAATCTTCATGGTTGACCGTTGGCGCATGAGGAGACGTCAAATCAACTTTGTCGGCAAACTGGGTATTCGACGGATGTATGCTAGACGGATCCCAAAATACGTCTTCTCTCTGAGCATGCAACGTAGACGGACGAGTCTGAGGCGAGGGAGTCATCGAACCCATCCCAAGTTTTGCACTGAGCGCTTGAGGCGATGTCTGCAAGTTTGGAGTTGATGGAGGACCACCGTAGGCTGTATGAGAGTCAGAAGTCGTTTGATCCGCTGAATTCGGGGAACACGCACCGTCTTCAACCACGTCAGCCAAGGCCGGAGAGTAACGTGTATGTTCATTT
This sequence comes from Pleurotus djamor, assembly GCA_029747585.1. Lineage (NCBI taxonomy): Eukaryota > Fungi > Basidiomycota > Agaricomycetes > Agaricales > Pleurotaceae > Pleurotus > Pleurotus djamor. Next base: position 12,248 of record JAPEVF010000979.1, on the reverse strand, counting down.
GGGGTTGGCAAAGAGAACCGCACTGATGGCGACTGCGCGTCCAATGCCTCAGAGGTGACGATGACATCTCTTTGGCTCGGAGTTGCTTTCTTCTTTGAATTATTCCCCTTTTTGGAGGTCAAGGACGGAGGGTTGACGCTCCCAGAATGATGTGGGACCGGAGGAGGAGGGACGTCCCATGTCTCAGACGGCGCGATCTGATCCTCTGGCTGCGTGGACACTTTTTTNCTTTGATGTAATGATGTTTGCTGAGGTTAAGGGGGGAGGGTTGGTCCCAGCACGATGGGTCTTGGATTGTGGCGTTGGGGATCCCGGCCTGGGGACCATTGCGCGACGTCGGTTTTGTTGGAGGGAAGATATTTGGCCACCCTTAGTGGTTGGCGTGACTTTGGTGCGAAACTTAGACCCAATGAGGTTTCCTGGATTGATGCCTTCATCACGGGCTCGTCCGCCTCCTTCCTGGAAGATAGACAGGTTCATGGTAGCGGAGGTCGTCTCGAAATTGACGGGGAGTAAGGGGGGACGTCGAATGCAGCAGACGTTGGAGGGAAGTTGGGGGCGAAATCAAAGGGAGCCCGACTTCGAGCTTCTTCGGGTACCGAGTCATTCTGATGTGGATGGTTCGGAAAAGAGGAGCTTTTTTTNCACTGGTGCGCAGATCGAGCACGGTGGTTCGCAGGGTGGCATCCGGGTGTTGCAGATCATCGAATACCGTGGCGAGCGACTTATTTCCACGGTGCTGGACTGAACTTCTTTGATCAAAGTCATCATAGTCATCAGACCAGCGTTCGATGTCTTAGGTAATATCGGAATCTTCCCGACGTTTGCATAACCCCCCAACCGTGCCCAACTCACCGGCCACCAACCATGGCGCGCTCCAGTTCTCGTCGAGAAAGTCAACCATTTGTTCGCGGCCATGGAGCCCACTATTCGACTCCGAAAGGATCACGAGCCCGTCGATCTGATGCTGTACAGTTTGAACGGCTGATTCACCCAAAAGTCCTTGAAGAGAAAAAACAGCAGCTGGCGGAAATGTTGGCCATGGCCCAGGCGGAGCAGGCAGAGCAGGCGGAGCAGGTAGAGGAGAGGGACCAACCATCGATGCCCAACGATATACCGGAGGCGATGTTTGACGACTCAATGGGTTGTCATGAGACGATGGAGGTCGTGGAGGATGATGAAGCGAACACAACCCCTATAAAACCAACCAAGTCCCAAAAGGCCGCCGCTGCACGCCTCTTTGAGCATTGGAAGCAACTTATTCCACAACTCATTGGCCCGTTCTTGGCCTATCAAGAAACACATATGGCAATGGCTGCTCCTTACCCTCCCGATCATATTCACGGCCCTCCATGTGCGAAGGGTTGCGAAGCGCCCTTGTATCGTTCATTGACGCTCACCGCGCTCCTATTCAACCGTAATACTCTTTCCCCAACTACACCAGGACGCTAGGCCTCATCTATCTCTCTAGATTACAAAATTATCAAGGTTACCAGCTGTCCCTGCCATGAATTGCTCCCATTGCTAGTCGGTGAAGGCTTGTTTCCATGCTCTCCTGTGAGGCCCAATCTAGCCGTCTCAATCCAGATGCTTGAGTTCCACCGATGCCTCTTTGAGAAGGCGTTAGACTCCGTCAATGCCTTTGTCGGTGGGCTCAACAACTTTTACTTACAAAGGGGATTTACCCTGTCCGGTACCAAGGTCAGTTCACGGACTCGGACTCATCCATATAGAGAGCGTCGACTCAACTCACTATAGGGAGACCAAATGACAGACCCGTTCCGACGGGCCATGGGCCAAGCGATTCAATGGCACGACGTAATGCTATCCCAGATAGAACACGAAACACGTGCCGCCATATCTCGAGGTGATAACGCCGTCAAGGCGCTACCCATCGAAAGCCCGCCGTGGGTTCACCCGTCGTTCGAGTGTAGCCCGCTCCTGCGGTCCAGGTGCCCAGCTTGCTTTGGTGGTACGGAATTTGGGAAACCGTTTTCAGTGTGAGTTACAGCCTTTGATCATTCCCCTCTGAACTCAGACGTGTGCTTTACAGAGGCGGCGACTTCCATGTTGCTGTTGATGGGAATTTCCACCACCGCCAACGAAAGGGTACTGGTGACACCCCATCCTCTTACGTGCCTGATTATATCATTCCTGCAGAAAAGGTGGAGGAAGCTGGCGTCCGAATCGCTGCCGCCCAGTCGAAGAAAGGTGGCACGGATAGGCCCAACCCTTCTCGAGTACCAGACGTGGCAGTGGACGAGTGTCAACATTCATATCTCGCTGCCAACGGTAACATTGCTAAATCTGATGCAAAAATCTTCGACTCACACGGATTAATGGCGCTCGTCTGTCGACATGACATCCCTCTCTTTGCTGCTAATATCAACACCCCTGGAGAAGGGCAGAAATACGCAGTTTCTCTCATCGAGCATTTCTTTGAGCACATTCCCTCGGTGGCGAACGTCGTTGTCCTCTACGATGTCGGATGTGTGCTTGACAGAAGCCTCCACAAGGTGAGATTGGTCAGCTTATCTGTGCCTGGCTGCGGCAAGATTCATTCATATCTTTAGCGCGACATCGTTTCGCAGAGCGTTCGGGATCGACTCCGTTTCGTCACAAGCGCTATGCACGCATACGGCCACCAGTGGTCTTGCCAGTTGGAATACAATCCTCGCATGCAAGAGGGACTAGGTCTAACGGATGGTGAAGGTGTTGAACGACTCTGGTCTCAAATCCGAATGTTGATCGGCATTACTCGCAACGCAGGGGTACGTCCAACCCCCAAGCATGAGCCATTCCACCTGACGACGTTGTATAGACGTCCAAACGCATCTGGCTACTGGATCGACAGTTAGGCCACGTCGCGATCACCGGTCGTAAAGACTTGGGCCGTTTCATGCGACATCGCTTCAAGAATGGCATCCTGCCAAAGGACTTAGAGGCCACTGTAGTGTTGGATGAGTGTGGGGTCAAGCTCGCAACTTTAGCCAGTCTATGGGAAGAACAAAGGGACTCCCAGCTTTCCCTCGCAGCGCGTACGGCTTTCCACAATGAATCTTGCATGGGCAGTGCTCACCCACCCGCATAGATGCTCCCTCCGTACTGAAAAAGGAGATTGATGGCATACTGAAGCTCCAGGATGACCTCGACCAGTGGCAGAAGGGCTTGAACACATCAAAGTCCTTTTTGAAGCGCATGAAGGTGAAGACAGACCGGATTCGAGACGCTTGTGATGCGTTGAACGCTCAAGTCGAAGACGCCTACGTCGCACTAAACATTCCAGCGACACTCCCATCCCTAAAGAATGTACCCCTCTCCGCGATCAAGTTGCTCCTCTTGCTCCGAGAGGTCAAGAGTAGTATCCGCCAACGTGCATCAGGCATGTTCTTTGAGATGGAACGCCTAGATCAAGCCGTTGGCGGGCGTAATTTGGCTCTCGGAACACGTCTCCACCAACAGACTCGTAAAGGAATTTCAAAACGAGCCCCAGCCCTGCGAAACTCTATCCGGAAGTATAATACGTTGCGCGATACCTTAAAGGGCCAATTGGCCCAACTCAGGAAGCGCTCGGATTTCAAGGGTTGGGAAATTCCAGTCCCACCGCGACTGCCCGAAGATATTCAAGCGCTGCAAGACTGCGACGACTTGATGGAAGATGTGTGGATCGACGCAACATACAAGAAGCCCTCTCGATGGCTCACTGATCCTACGGTGCGACGTGGCATCCGTGCAATGCTGAAAAAGAAAAGATGTGACGAAGAAGCAACGAGGTTGCGTCAGGAGGTGGACAATATGTGTCACTGGTTGGCTAGGGAGATGGCTGCTACCGAGTACGCCCTTCAGCGTCAGGAAAGTAAGTAGATCGCCCTTTCTCGTAGCTCTCTATTCGACGCGTCACATAGATCGACATTTACGCATGCCCATCCTCCTTTACCAGTCTCAGTTATCGGCTTTGACCTCTCTCTGGGCATCACCACAATTACCTCGATCACGCCTCGATTCCATACAGAACGACGTATCCTACGCCCTAGCTTCGCATGGTCTAGTGAATACTCGAATTTCCCCAAAGGTCTACCACGCTCTGAATGCCGTCGACGAAGAGATCGAACACATTCTTGATGATTTGTGTCTCGATGAAGAGCGTGGACAGAGTCCACCTGAAGACGCGGAGTCGGCTATTTTAAGTGACATCTTGGGGTTTGACGACGACCCGTGCGACCCTGATAATGCAGACTTGGTCGGTGATGCGCCCAATGATCTTGAGTTTTACGATCATCAAGGAGACTATCTCCCAGGACCGTCCACTCCAAAGCCAGTCACCACATTTTGGCGCCAACCAGTCGGTGACCCCGATCTCGTGTTCGATGCCAACGACGACAACGCATACTTCACCCCAGATCAAGGAAGCACACGCCAGTCTCATCCTAAACGCTCACCCCGCTCGCTGCCTCGACGCGACTTGCTGCTCCAGAGTGTCTCGCCTTTTAACCAGGTGCCACGGAGCCACGCGGAAAATGAACACAAGTTTTCCCTTGAAACGGCTCTTGGGCAAGGCGAATACCCCGTTTTCAAGGGCAACACGCTGAGATCGCCGTTCAACGTTTCTACTCCGGGCAAGCAATCCCAGCGCAATGATATTCTACCAAACGTTCTCAATCCTAGCCGGCAGTTTCTCAGTATTCGTGGAAGTGATGCGAGGGCAAAGCGCCGCAGGTCGCGCTCACCAATCCGTTTGGACAGCGGTGATGATATCGAGATTGTCCACCACGTCAGGCCAGTACCCGTAGAGGTTTACTCTATGGCACCAACCCTCAGATGGGTATTGAAGGTCCGTGTCTTTCTCACTGTTGCCTCCGAACCTTCTCACCTTATGTTTCTCCGAGTAGCAACCTCTTCGCATTGATTCGAACTTCAAAACGTTTTTTTTCTTCCACCACTATCCAGAAATTTTCCGTGACCCACCCTCAACGAATATTAGGTTCCAGTCAAAACCTTGGTTTCGATGAAACAGACTTGGAGCGCCTCATGAATCCATGTGGCTGGCTGAACGCAGCTTGCATCAACTCCTTAACCCTGCACTTGAGCCTGGCGATCCCCACTGCGCCCAATTACGCCGTATTCGACACATACACTCTGGTGCATGTCGCTAGTAAGGTCAGCGATGAGGCGATGTGGGAGAGTATATCGGGCACGCGCTTCTGGGAGAAGACCGTTTTTATCATTCCCATCCACCGACCGTCCCAGTCACATTGGGTTCTATCAGTCGTTCGATTACAAACCCGAACTTATGACGTTTTCGACAGCTTCGGTGAACCAACCCATTGGCAAAGTGATCTCAAGGTACATAGGGCTCACTCACTAAGTCACGTCGGACACGGTTGCTCACCCTCAATCACTAGCTTGTCTCAACCCTCTTGGCGAGATGTATGCGACTGGCGAAGATGAAGGGCATACCCTTCAATGTTGACACTGAAGGCTGGACAGCCCAGCCAACATGTGTAAGCAATAATTCTCCCAACTTATGTCTCTCATCACTGGCGTTTAGAGGGTTGCTCTACAACAAAATTCTTCGGACTGCGGTCTATGGGTTGTGGCAACCGTTGCATCGGTTCTACGGGGATATGACCTCCCAGGGCTCCAAGAAAAAGATATGCCGACGTTCCGTAAAGTCTGCCTGTCATTCCTCTTCAACCTTCTTCGGCCACAGTAACGATAGGATGAAAAAATTATTGATGATCTTTCGAATTCTTGCAAATGCCCACAACACCCAGGCTGGAGAATACTCCGTCCTTTGAACCCGCGGCGATCTAGTCCGAATTGGAGCATGGCGATTTTTTTTCACGATCAGAAGCGAAATGAATTTACTTTGCGTTGGAACGTTGCAAGAACTTTGATGCGGATCACATTGGGATAGGTACCGATGATCTTTTCATCCCCCCTTTTCTACCCGCCGTAAAATCTCTCCGGAGTTGGTTGAGCTCAACCATGGCGCCTGCACCAATCGCTTCCCCNTTCCCCAAATCCCCCCACCAGGGCCCTCCTCTTGGCCAATGTACCTCCTCCCGTTCGCCCTTCACCGCCATCGCCAGAAAGATGGTCGACACTTTCCGCAAAGCTTCTCGCTTTCTCTCCTGGCGTCTTAAGTTTCGACTCTGAGTGCCGCGTTGGCGGCGACGTTGTATCCCTCCCTTAGTAAGTTTCTCCCATATCTGTACCTCAACCGTCTCCTCACCATGCCCATCATAGCCCTCTCATAGACAAGGATGTACTGGTGTCTCCTTATCTGATCGAGGAATACATGAAGACCTTTCAATTTGCTGTGCACTGCTTCCACGATGTGCATGTCAGAGTCGTTTACCGTGGCGGCGGCGTCTTCCTGGAGTGTGCTCTTGTAAACCACCCATGCCCTTTCACAGGTACGCTGAAACGATTCGCAAGTCCCCCACCATCCATCCACTCACTCACTTCTTCGTAGTGAACATGATCCGCGCTCATCAATGCGCTGATGATACCGCCGAGTATTTTCCCCGCCTCCGTAAGGATTGCAGTTTGGACCGATGCCTGATTATTAATACTTCCATGTTAAGAACCTTTCCATGTTGAAACAAACCGCGGCGGTTGTCCCACCCGGGAAGGGACGTGGACAGCTGCTTCCGCGTCGTCCTCGCAAGGACTGGACGAAGACTGGATAGAAACTGACACTGACTCCGACGGCACAGATAACCAAGACTCCGACGGCGAGTCCCATCCTCCAGCGGTTTACTCCAATGGACCCCGTGAACCCTACATCTACGTGAAGCCACCCTACGTTCCTTACGGCGAGCATGTCCCCACGCCCGAATGTCTCGACGCTCCCTATTGGTGCCTCTATGGCGATGGCGTTGAGCACGTCATCTTCGAGCGGCTCTTCATCAAATGCCCACATTGCTCCCTCCTCCTCTTTGGCGAGTCATACCCCACGCACACCTGCAATGGCCAATTCAAGAGTCCTGGTAAGCTCCTCTGCATTGATCCCACTTTCCATCCACCTACCCTCACTTAGACGCCGAGGTGGATGAGCTCGATGGTGCCCAAGAACTGGAGAGTGAAGGTGAGGGCCTCTGGTTTGAGCTCACTGTGCACAAATTTACCCTGCATTTAGGTAGTGACGAGGATTCCAATGGGGACAGTTACTTCGATCTGTGGGAGCAGGGGGTTGCAGATGAGAAATGCGAAAAGTTCTTCGTGCGTTGTACTACCTGTTTGCTCTACTTATACCAGGAGTCCTACTTCGTACACGGCTGCGACCACCTTCCTTATTAGATCTCGGTAGCACAATCCCTTCATAAGTTGAGCAAACTTGATGTATGTTTATACTATGAAACCCCACCACTTGATAACGCAAACCAGAACACCTGCCAGCTGAGTGCGCCACACAAGTAATACCCAGTGGCAGGGTGGTGGCAGGAGATCAGGAGCTACGCTTTTTGGCACCGCAAAGGACAGATCCAGCCCAACCAGTAGGCAAGTGGAATTCCTTCTAATTCAACCGGGTCTTTTACGAGGAAGGGTTCACATTTATTTCTAAAAATCAGCGGAATCTCCAGATTTTGTTTGCAGTCAATCAGAAGGTATCATTGATTATTCGGAGCTAAAGACATGGTCGGTAAAGAGCGCAAGGCGGATAGTTAAACAGAGGGGGCAGGCGTGTGTGGTAGTCCGAATGAATATGGGGTTTGGATGCGCAAATCCAACCGTTTATCATCCAATGTGATGTCATCCCAGCCATCCACGTCGTCAAACCCTTTGGCTTCCGGGATTGTTGACACCAAGGATGGCTTGAGGCGCGTGACATGCTCGCTAAAGGTTGTTCCATAACGCACTGAGGATAGGGCGACGAATACTCGACAGACGTGGAAGAGATAAGGCAGATAGAGATCATTGTAGAAGTCGATCTCAACTTGATTCTCATCGAGGAGGGCCCAGCGTGAACCGAGCGTGGCTAGGCAGTGGGCGGCCGCCGACGACGCAATGGTGGCATCCTCGGCATCCGGATACACCCAGGGAAGGAGACGACCGACAACACAGACAATGAGATACTCCTGTACGGAGTTGGTGGCACCAAAATGGGGAAGATGGGAAGCGACTGTGTCTGACGTCCAGGTGAGGGATGGTTGTGGATTGAGGCAGGGAAGTACTCACCGGAATAGACGGAAGAGTCGCTAGACCACTTCTCGTACATCACCACGATTCGGCTGACAATGGCTAGAGTTGTTTGAGTCTGCCGCACGCTATAGTCGGAGATATGTGGTATGGCCAAGGCATGAAGGAAGCTGAACATGTGTTGCATAATGCAGCCGCCAAGGTAGTGAAATGAGCCGTGTATAAGAGATGGTTCGCCCAGGTTGAGGATGAAATGTGGACACCCAGCAGGCAGGAACCTAGGCGAACGTAAGGATGACACTCAGTAGGTGTAGGGACAAGGATAGGGACTCGAACTTACATCGCAGTACCCGGCTCCAAAATGACGTAGTCGACGTCATATTCTGGGGAAGCAACAACTTCCTCTGCGGTGTTCCAATTGATCGGTCGCGAGCCATAATGATCATCCTTGCGGCGGAACACAGCACATAACGTCCTACCCCATGCGGGCAGGATGACTGTCATAAATCCACCGGGAGGCATGTGTATTGTGTCGAAGGTCCAAGGCGTGGAAGCAGTATTCCACTGGAGGTATGAAAGGTCCGGAGAAGGTCGCCGATCGCCATACCTCCACGTCGCTCGGTAGCAGATGCGGTCGATGGTGTCCTCGTGGACGATAGGAAGGTAGCCGTTGAGGGGTCCATGGAGAATGGGGAAATGGACACGCTTCTGGTTATCGGGGTCGGCACAGATACAGAGGAGGTCCTTGAGGGAGGCTAGCGACCATTGTCCAGTTGCAGAAGGACCTAGAGGAACGTCGAGATCTGAGAACGTATGAGATTGAGTATTTGAAAGCGACATTAAAGTGAGCTCACCGCGGCATAGCGCTTCAGTATCAAGGGACCTCTCCATACTCAGAATAGCCTCACGAAAGGTTTTTAAGTCGACAGGATTGGGGACACCCGTAACGACCACAGGCCCGGTCTTCAAATGCTCATCCAAACCACGGAAGGAAAGATCCTGATAGTTAGCATAACTGAGTATCTGTATCATTATCCCTTGGCCGTGCGCCGAGGAGGTATATCGGGGAGGGAGATTGTCCGAAGAACGGATCATTGACTGGAAGAGGGCCTGGAAAGTATCAGAGTCTTCACGTGTCTACGTCACAAATCAGTCCTAGGTTACGTTCGGGGACTTCAAGACATACAGAAACGAGTGGCCGCACTTCAACTGGATCTCCCCGCAAATCGTAGATGACTGGCAAATCACAATGAAACGACTGAGAGGAAGATCAGAGGGGTTCGCAGTGTAGCGAAAGGGGTGCTTACCTCCTTATCAGATTCAGTTATGAGGTAGGGAATAGTGGCAGCGCGAGGTGCAGGCGTAGATTTATAGTCAGAGAGGCGACGCTTCTTGGTGCTCTTTGGAACTTTGAACCACATCGGATTGATGGGGTTCGTCTTGCGCTTGGGACGTTCAATGCCTGGTCTAGTGGTCTGGGTGAATGCAGCGGTGGCGTCGGGTGTGTACTCAGAGTCATTAGCATCCGCTTCTCCTTCGCTGCTCGTTGAATGGGGGCTAGTCCCTCGCTTGCGTTTTTGACCAGCGCGAGGTGAACGGTGGGAGTCATCGCGACCACCTTCTCCTTCGCTGTTGGTTGGATGGGAACTACGCTTGCGCTTTTGGGCCAGAGATGCATTAGGGCCGACTATGGTGATTCTTCTTGGCTTGTGAGGGGGAAGAGTAGCAATTCTTCGGGGGGCGTCAGATGATGGGGCTGTTGGTGTAGGTGAGGTGGGAGTAGAGGGGGGATCTGCAGCGTTGGGTGGTGGAACGGTGGCGGTAGGATGGGGTGTTGGAGGAGATGGTGCACGGGACGGAACAGGTGAGGTGGGAGTGGAGGGGGCGTTTGTGTCAGTGGGTGGTGGAACAGTCATTGTGGATGCTCCAGGATGGGGCGCTGAAGGGGATGGTGCACGAGATGCTATGGGTGAGGTCGAAGTAGACGGCGCGTCTGTGTCAGTGGGTCTCGGAACCGTGGCGGTTGAGGCATCAGGAGGCTGCAACAAAGACGACTTAGGGTACGGCGATGAGGAGTGGGATGCGGGTGCTGTTTCATTGGATTGCGGGACTATGGTGGTGGAGCCTGCCGGAGGAAGCGGCAAAGGTGATTGTGGAAGGGGCAGAGACGTTGCAACGGTGGGGTGAGGAGTAAGTGATGGTGGTCGGAGGTCAACCGTGGGGAGTGATGCATGAGAAGACGAGTCGAGGATGATCGGTTGAAGCTGATGGAAGAAGGCGTGGTCTGCATGTGATACAGAGGCATTCCCGAGTTCCTTCAACTCGGTGCGCAGGGCGGATAAAGCCAAATTGAGCCCGGAGGGAGCACAAGCGACAGCGTAGACAGCGTCCCAAATAGCCCGCTCGATCCTTCCAATGTGCTCTGGACGTTCCGATCCAAGGTGAACCCACATCTGTCACTGACATTCAATTGCAAGTCGATGGGGGTATAGAGAAATCGAAAGAATACCTTGAACAGCCAAGTTCTAGAGACGCTCTTATTGATGAAAGACTTAGGTATGAGGAGGAGAATTGGAGAGATCGCCAAAGAAAGGTGAAGGGGAAGAAGGATCAGTCGTGGTCCGGAATGCACGCTGGGACTTTTGAGTCGGCTGAAGCAAGCCACAAATTCAGGGGGAACACCGCAGCTATCAAGTTCGTTCCAGCTTTCTGGGATAGGGAACGACTGCCAAAGTGTAAGGTTTAAGTGATGGGATTATATGAGAGCGGAAATACCTCCATAGCCAGCCTCAATCCCAACGCTGCAAGAAGGATATTTGCCACAGCTTTATCCATGACACTTTGAGCCTGAACTCTTTCATTTGCTGATACCAACGCGTCCAACGTGTTCGGAGCGTCGTTGTTGACGAGTTAGGGGGAGTCGCCTTTGGGTGTACTAGATATGAACTTTTGGATGATGGTTGGGTAGTTATACAGCAACGTTACAGCCTTAAAATAGTGCTTTTGTAGAGGACATGAATTCGCGGGTTGCGGCTGAGGTGGACAAGGGGGTCGCGTAACGGCAGCAGGCGCGTTGAGGGAAGCCAAGAGAGAGAGGGCACATAATAGGAAAATGGCCGACCCGGGGGTTGCGCCGCTGGGACCACTCGATGGTGCTGTAAGCCACGTTGCCAAGCTGGTGGAAAGGTTGGGCGATATGAAGCTATCCAGGAAAGTCTGGTTGCCTCGCTGACGATGCAAGGAGTTAAGGACGCGGTAATCTGGTGTAACAGTCGACGCACTGGCAAGTTATAATGCAAGGCCTCCAATGGGTAGAAAAACGGGAGTGCGCTGAGTCCAAGGCTGTCGATGGCCGTGTGGAATGGCGAGGGTATGCTGTGATTTTGATGAGACGATTCATACGCTCTCGGGATGTCTTACCTTGTTTGACGCAATGGCCCATTAACCAGTTGCATGTCTCCGGTTTCGCTGTCATTATTGGCCATGTCGTTGAGAGTGGATGGGTCACTGGAGTCAACGACGCACAAAGAAGGGGAAAGGGCTTTCCCACGGGATGTTTATGTAATAATTTTAGTGCTTCGGAATCTTCCCGAGGTGGGGTCACTGGCCGACTTGTCATATATCATATAAATTATGATGAACAAGATTCGCCTCGCTCCGCTTCGGCTCCCCCTCATTGTCAATGAGGAGAAGTGCGGAATAATATAAGCGTAGAGTCAGTGAAAAGGAGATATGAGATATGAGCAAAGTTGAGTAGGTAGACATAAGCACGATAAAAGAGACGACGTTGATGTCAACTGCGATAAAAATGCGAGAAAGATCTTGGAAAGATCACTTGAGTGCACTAGGAGATGAAAAAGGGGCGCGTTGCGTTGGGTGATGTCTCGGTCGACGCCGTCGTAGAGGCTGCCGGGTATGCCAAGGAAGCGACAAACAGGAACAAAGAAATAGCTGTCGTATGCTTAAGATACGAGTAATCAATCCTGTGTGACGTAGTATATGGATTTTTCGGTGAAGGCGGTACTACAACGTCTTTAGCATGGCAATTCCATCCATCCAACGCTTGAGCTTTTCTTCTGGAGTGGAGGGAGGGACGTCTTTCT
>JAPEVF010000978.1:0-16156 GCA_029747585.1 Pleurotus djamor | reverse complement strand
TSCATGAKGTCKASGCAGTACSCRGAYRMRGAYKWCGATTGTAGGCTGGGAGAAGGGACGTTTCATCGACCGTGGCATCGTGGGATACGAAACCGGACGATCCAGGCGTGGTTGGGAGCTGGATGCAGGTACAGTGTGGGAAGACAAGGAAGACGATGCAGACAAGGATGGAATGGTGAATGGGGGGGGCAGCATTTCTAGAACGCATCGATCGGGGCATCGTAGGACACGCGTCTTTCACGGGTCGTCGGGAGCTGGATGCTTGGGCGTGAGGCGGCGTGGACATAGATTCAGACGACGATGGGGTTGGTCGACATGGAGTGAAAGAGGTACTTGCGGCCTCGGGACCATAGCCGGATATGTCATCACGGGAGGTAGAAGCGAAGGAAAATTGTCCTGGGCTAGACAATGAGATCTGAAAAGTTGAAGCGACGGCTGGGAGTCCAGTCCCTGGTGATGGCGATGAGGGCGGGGCATTACAATTCGTCGAAGGTAGCTTGGATAGAAAAGTGAATTTCTTAGACTTGAAAGTCTTCCTTGTCTTTGGAGGCGCAATCGTGTAAGGAGTTTCGGAGGGCATCACAGGCAAAAAGCGGGGAGTCCTAAATCAAGCTTGTCAGAGATGGTCAATCTATCGAGAATGGTTGGCTTACTGCCGGAGAATTTGCGAGGCAACCTCTGTCAACGCTGTCAATGGGAGGGATAATGCGTCATCCATGTCCAATGGGTCTTGGGCGTAGAGGAGCGCGACTGCAATGCAGAAAACTTGGGCCTTTGCTTTCTGGGTACGGCCAGCCGCAGGTGGGAAGGTATAAACAGAGGCGTTATCAAAAACACATGCAATGGCTGAGTCGCTCAGAACGATCTCGCACATGAGCTAAGCAAGGTGGTCAAATCACCATCAGACGCAAAGATGGCAAGGCCACATACCGACCCAAATTGCGCCCCACGATCTTCGGATACTCGGAAGTCGGGAAGGGCAGCATCGATTGTCTGACGGAACAGGCAAGTGTAGAGGTCAAACCCAAGATCGGCGAGATACAGCAGGCCTGGGGTGAGCTCTCCATCGGGGGTAAATGAGGGCGGGTACAAAGAGAGTATGTCCGTCAAAGGTTGGAACATGTCCTCAAGGACTTCGGTCGTTTCAGAGGCAATCCTGGCTTTGAACAAGTCGTACTGGAAAGTTCCACTATGTCGTTTGTCCCATCTGGCCTGCGAAGTAGAGAGGAAGGATTGCGGACCCTCGGTGCTCCATATATGGTGAAACGAACGGAGTGCACGGTCCATTGCAGGGTGTAAATTGCTCTGATAATGGTCGACAAGCGCGGCGAACCCAGCGGAATGGAAAACAGCCCAAGCAATCGCCTCCATGAGATTAGCGAATTCTCTGGGGCAAGATTGCTCCTTATCCATCTGCCAGTCACGAAAGGCGACCTGGACCTCCTCGAAAACTTGTATAGGGCGAAAGTCGAGGTCACCGCTGACCATGATCCGAGACATGTATTGGTTTTGGGTCAGCAAGTGAGCCAACCACTAGGAAGATATGAGCGAGGGATTTGAGTTTGAGACGAAATGCACTTACTTCCACGGTGGACGCATACTGCTCTTCAGGGAGCCCAGAATCGAAAAGAAAGAGGATGGAAATGATGCGGATGGATATGTTGTGTATTGAGTCGCCGTAGAATTCCACAGTGTCGTTATTAGCGGGGAGCCCACGGCAGAGGTTGTGGATGAACCGCAAGAGGATAGGTAAGATATGATGTGAATTTTTGAATTGGAAACATGTATAAAAGAACCAGCCGAGTGAGAGGAAGTAGGCAAAGGCGGTAAAGGCCATCGCGAAGATGAGCGAGTGCGCAACCAGGATATCGCTTAGAGAGGGCGGAGCAGGCGAGGGGGGAAGAAAGAGAGGTTGGTTTGAACGAAAACAGTTTATGTATGTCACGCGAAGGAGATGACGTCATATGTCCAACATCTAGGAAGTACGCAACCTGGCCAGGGCGAGTACATTGCAGAACACCAAGGACAACGTCAGAGTACGTCAGTGGGATGCCCGGCCTTCGCTGGTCAAGATCACGAGCCAGTTGCTGAGCGAAACTGGGCGACGAATGTGTTGTCACCATCTGCAGCAATCCAGTTCGCCCGTTCGCCACGATAAACATGTGCCAACAAAAGATCGAAAACTTGTTGACAACAACTTAAGGTTTCGTTGAACGGTTCTCAGTCATGTGACTAGAAGTGGGCTGCACATAAAAGCAAGCGAACAAGCAGAGCAAAACCCCAGGGGTAGGAAAGTGAGTAACCACCATAATCTGCCAAGCATCGAGTAACTGACCACATATCACAGAGACGACGAATCAGCGTACACAGATGAAGGCAACGGTTTCGAGCATCCTCGTAGTTTTCTGCTCGCAAGACCAACCTGGAACGGTCGGACGTATGGACGCATGCGCCAAGGGAAATGCCATTCGGGCCCCTACCACTCCATGACCTAAGCACCTCCACGAGGTGTGGACGGGGCGGATGGTAGATAGCCTTCTGTGCGTAGTACCTAGCATGCGTCCCGACGTCTTTAGGGCTGAACCGGGAGTTGGACGGAGCAGTAAGACCCGACGAATGGGATCGAAAACCGTCCTTCCACTGGGCAGTATTCTGGGAATACTGATCAGTGTGCGTGACCCCTCCGGCGCAGTGGTTGCGGGCGCTGGCTGATCTGAGACTGAGACGTCAGCTGTCCTCGCTTCTTACGGTCGGAGGGAAGTTGGGTCGGGCTGGGAATCAGCCAGCTTAATCGTTGGTCTTTTTGGGCGCATGATCTCGGTTATGTGGCCTTAAAAAGCTCCTCGGTTAAGTGGCAGGCGGTTCATGGCCTGAAGGAAACCTGTGGGATACTGTTTTACGGTAAGTCTGAGTCTAAGAGGGAGGAGAACCGTTTACTGATACCATCTCTACCCAGTGCCTTCATCATTGGTTTCTTCCATCTGAGGTTTGGGTAGTGCGAGGGTGAATTTATTGACTATTGACTGGAAGGCAATGTTGACAAGAAGTGGTGTTGAAGGAAATGTTTGAAAGCGACTCTTAGACTTGTGGATAACGTTGCCTTGTGTGACCCGGTGACTGTGACCATAGCCTGATCGGGGTCTGAACTGAATAGACTCCGCATCTCCGAACTTGCCAAAATACTTCCCAACTCATTAGAACTCATTCTTGTCGTGCTTTGTCCCAAACCGCCACCATCGCCATGCCCACTGCTCGGAGAAACCTCCCTTCTACGCCAAAAACTTGTCTTGCTCATCCACAGTATAAATTCGAAAATCGCCATTTCGAAAACGCTGTCCTCGTAGCTATGCATTCCTTCCACACGCGTAACATGCCGCAGTTATCGGCTTTGGGTCCTCAACTGGCGGCTTTGTTCGAGACCACTACCGTCAAGGTCACCTTCCCCCGCAAGCTCACTGGGGAAATCTCAATCGCTGATCCTTCCGCTCTCCGGCAAGGAGAACGTGTCCTTCTCAACGCCGTTGACGACGCCCTCTGTGGTCTCTGCTTCCGTCGGAAACTACGATCTTCTCGCGAACTGGTCGCTCAGAAGGTCAGCTCTTCTACACACCCGTGATCGCATTATATAAATTCTGTAACCCTAGGTCCTTCACCATGTATTTTCTTCGACCCATTTGCGCGCCGTCATCTTCTCCTTCTTCCCCCCCNGCTATCGCCTTGTCTAAAAGCAAAGGCTTCAAGGAACAAATTGAAGAGCTAAGCAATCTAGAACGAACACTTCTATGGGAGGACGTCCGAGCAGATGCTCTATTATTGGGCATCCAATCTATTTACGACTGTCGGCCCCGTGAAACTAAGCGATGGTTGTTACATCTGGTCCTTCCCCATGTCCGCTGCATCTACCATGCGGATCTCAATCGCTCTATGTACGAACTTCTACTTATATACTGGCCCCATACTAATCTGTTAACTCAAGCACCCCAGCCACCCCAGCTTTCCAAGTAGACCGCCAGCACGAACCGACCTGCGACCTCACCGATCTGGTCAGGACCCCTCCTTCGCGTCGCTCCACAGGCTCTGTTACGACGATTGGATTTCTCTTCCTTTCTGAAGACAAGATGATACGCATCCGGAGTTTCGTGTCACATCTCATGGGATTAGACGCTGGTTTCTGTTCCGAGGTCGCTCCGGTTACACTTACTGGCCAAAAGCGCTCCAGGTCCCCTCCATCTCCTACTAGCTCGTTTAGCAAAGTACAAAAATCCACCAAATCAGTAGCTGACCTCGCTCCCTCAACTTGCTCCCTAGATCATATGGTCCGGAACGACACATTACCTCGAGTTCCTTCCACCACGGCTACGCCTTTGCTCCCCTCATGCCTCAGAACCTCTGGTCTCATTCAGAACGCTGGTCCTGGAGCTGTTGAATGTCCGGTGACCGATCCAAGCCCCTCTACTGAGTTACACCAACCTATGGTCTTGAACCATACAGCACTCTTGGCTCAGGCTACCCCTCCGACGGACGTCCCTTCACTGCCTTCACTGCATGGAACGACCAACCTCTTCCAGAACACTGGTTCTGAAGCTCTGGTTCCCTCGATGTTCGACTTCCAATCTCTCCGCTCCAAAATGAAATCAGCGTTTCAAGGGCTCAAGCCGTCTCCTTCTGCTGGTCTCCTGGGTTCCTCTGATATGGCCTTGCAAGCGCATAAACAGCCTTTATTGCCCACTTTCGCTGCGACTACTGGCGTCCTAGGTTCTTCAAATAGTGTTTTGCGAGATCCCCACAAACAACCTCGATCATCAACTGCACGAGCCACTTCTGCCAGACCCAGTACCCTGGAAGGTGGCGCACCTTCTGCACCTGCAAGCTCAAGTCCTCTGGACGTCCGTCAACCAGCCGCTGCATCGTCGCTCAAGCGTGGTCGTGATGCGGCCCATTTGGACCCCGTTACCAGAGGGGATCATAGAACTTCAAAACGAAGGAACGTCCGTCGTACCCCCTAGAAGTCTTCCTGCGGTAACTGCTTGGTCTCCGGTGTCGTTCCAACGGACTGTATGATGTATCGTTACCATATTTTCACTGCATGTAGTTCCATTCCCCTTGTATACTCGCCTCTTGTAGTTTCATTTGTCTTCCGCTTTTATTTGACATGTAGCGTATCTTGTAGTGTATCTCTTCCGTCCTATGTCCTATCCTTCCGTCTGTATTCAGTTTATACTCGATATGTAGTGCATCAATCAGAAGTTGGTTGAAATTTTGAACACCTATCTGCCCGTTGAAGTATCGGGTCGGCAAAAGTGGTGACGATTCTGGAAAAAATGAGGCATCATGCATCATGCCCTGGCTTCAACAAGGGGAAACGAAGCGTGGTCCCTCGGGCTATACAGAGGGGTCGCAGGCATTCGTGACTGGACGTGAGTGAGCAGCGGAAAAAAAGGATCCTTGAAAAGCCACGGACGTCTGCCCCGGAGAGACTTGAACTCTCGATCTTCCGATTAACAGTCGGACGCCGTAACCAACTAAGCCACGGGGCAGTTGAGAGCCACCTCACAATAGCCGTCCATATAGAGCTGAATAGCACCCTCCATTTCCACTCACCCAGTGTTGAGTGACTTAAAGTCTGACCTTCACGATGGAGGAAGGCATCACCGCCAAAAAGACCGTTTTCGTCGGTGGAATAGGCGACGACGTCGACGAAGGGGTCATTTACGAAACGTTCTCCACGTTTGGTGGGTTATTTCTTCGAGGATGTTGGGAGAGTTTTGGTGGGCTAATGAAATGGATCGATGTAGGGGATATACTTGAGGTTCAGTTACCACCGGCGAATACGAATCCAAACCAACCAAGCGGTGAGTCTCCTCCCCTTATTCGTTATTCGTCCTTCGTTCTTCGTGATGGATATCCCAATGCCAACGCGCGGCGAAGGATTGTGGTGTAATGCTAATGCTGACACTTTGACTTTGACTTTGTCGTTGAGATGGGAAACATCGTGGATTCGCGTTTGTCACGTATTCGTCTGGCGCCGATGCGCAGGATGCTATTGACAATATGGATTTGAACGAGCTGAGGGGACGTGTTCTGAAAGTCAATCTTGCGAGACCGGTGAAAGCGCAGGTTCAAGCGGGACAGAACAGAGCCAGTGCGTCTCCCCTTTGCTCTTCTTCTTTGGTGTGCTTCGTGGAATGCTGACTTTGGGAATGAAGTTTGGGAATCGGAGGAGTGGCTGAAGACGTATGTCAAGCCTCTTGCCCAGAGTGGTGGTACGTGCTGTCATTCCTCGTCCATGTCGATGTGTCTGACGGGAAGACTTCCTCCTTTTATAGGTGTGCAGGGTAGGAAGGCTGGTGGTGAGACCATCGAGGAGAACCCGGACGAAGAAAACGACAAGGACGACGCGATGGAGGAATGAAAGTCTAGCCATGTTCGTGCATGTTTTATTATTGCCAAATGAGTGGTATACATGTGGTCTATGGGTGCGTAGCGTATTCTTACTACGCTGGTCTAAAAGTACAAGTAGTATGCAGATGGATGCATGTAGCAGCGGTCCGATATCAGGCCTTTACATCAAGGTTTTGAGCCTCCCGTCCCAGCCATCTCGTCATCATCGAACTCGGCCCTCGCCCTCTTGATATCTTCCTGCATGAATAGCAGTTCCTCCATCCTAGCAAGCTTTTTGGCATCTGCTGGGCGTGATAGGACCCGTCGTAGATCTTCGATGCCAAGACGTGCTTTCCTGCTCGTACCCATGGGAGTTGCGGCTTGGTTACACTGGAAGGATTAATTTTGGTTATGGTGAATCCGAGGAGATGGATGCGAGCAAGACTGACAACATCAAGAATGAACTCGACAAGAATTTCTTCCATGACGTTGACGCTATCATTGGCTGGGTTGCGGTCATCGCCAAAACCATACATCAGGTTCTTTACTACAACAAGGGATCATGGTCAGAATATGAGGGGAAGGTGGAACGAAGAAGTACGTGCGTTCTTTCGTAAACATGCCCTTGTAGCTGGCCCCCTTCCGACCTCGTGTTCCGCCACCGGACGAATACGACGTATCTCTGGCGTACGGTGTAAGCGTCGAGAAATTTGCGTTGGTAGAGTTTGATGTCCTTTGTGGCATGACTGCGGCGTTGGATGTGGCTAACCCAGCTGTGGATGTGGTCGCGACGGGTGTGGCTGCTCTTGCCGCCGTGGTTGTCGTTGTTGAAGTAGTAGGTGTTGCCGGTCTCCCTGTGCTACTAGCAGGCCTGGCTATCTGGCCTGGATGGTGATGCTGGAGGTAGGGATATTGATACGTCCATCCATAGCTTGTTACGCCTGTCTGGTATGGATTTGCGCCTGCAGCGTAGGTCGCTGGATAGGCTGCGTGTTGGCCGTAAGCACCTGGAACGAAATATGTGCCGTAGGGATACTGCGTGGATGTTGGAGGAGTCCCGGTCGGAGGAGGCGTATACGGATTGTACGACATGGTGGTCAAGTTAGTTTAAAGTCCTAAGCGCCCATGGCAAACGCGAGATCCTCAACGCGTCACGGTCACGTCCCTCCTCTCTCCCTAACCATCACCATATCACTGAACCCGCAATTCTCAAACGACCTCGGACATGGAGATCCATAGGGATATGCTGCAGAAAATGCGTATTATGGACTTGGTGCGTTCCCTTCATTTTTCTGTTGATCGCAGTCTGGTTGCTCACCGAAATTGCCAGTTTGAGAATTCTGGCGCCCCAGTCACTCTACCACGTCGCCATCGACCAGATGCTCTCTTATTTGGCATCCTTGCTGCTCTGCCAGGCTGAATCGCCGGCGGATTATCCTTTGGACGCGTCTTTGTGCGATATATGCGCTACAATCAACTTCAGACACATCCTTCACCACAACATCGCCCGCGACGAGGCCATAAACCTCGGGTTCCTACTCGACATCCTTGCCAAGGCAGATATATGCGCATTTTGTAGGCTCGTAACGACGGTTTTCAATGAAACATGGTTCCAAGCCCAACCTCCGTCGGAATTCAACCTTGCGGGGATCACCTGCGCCGTCTACGCTGCAGGACACTCATATACGAATAAGGACGAACCCGCAACGGGAGAACCGTGTTATGGTTTTGCTATCCAACCCTCAACTCGACCCACCGAAATTGGAACGATGCTCTCTGCCAGCGGTAGCTCTATGCTCTTGTTGATACGTGTCCTAGAAGATTCGATTAATGGGTTCAACGTGCCTGAAGAATATCGGGGGCGTCGATTGACTAGCGTGTTCGATATGGGTCAAGTCAAGACCTGGGTGCAGATCTGCTTGGACGGTCACCAAAAAGTGTGCCAGGGCTCTTGGTGGCTTGACCGAGGTGCAGTCCCTTCGGCAGTGCGAGTCATAGATGTCGAAACCATGTCTCTCGTTCCAGCCCCGAAATCCCCTCGCTATATCGCTCTGTCCTACGTATGGGGCAAAGTGGTGTCTAGCTATCAGACGATGAAGGACAATGTCGGCGCTCGGATGAAACCTGGTGGCATAGACGCATCGATTCTTCCTGCTACCATCGTGGACGCGATCCTCGTCTGCAAGCAACTTGGCGAGCGTTATCTGTGGGTCGACGCACTGTGCATCATCCAAGATAACTGGGATGACAAGGCTGCGCAGATTGGTGTCATGCATCAGATATATGGTTGTTCGTACTTGACGATATTTGCTGTCGGCGGGAGTGATGCACGTTCTGGACTTCCTGGTCTTCGGCAGAATTCCCGTATAGACCAGTCAAACCGTATCGAAGTTGTCCAAGGTCTCAATCTTCAAGTACCATTGCCCAACCTGTTAAATGTCCTCCAACGCTCGGTATGGGGTAGAAGAGGGTGGACCTATCAAGAGGGAATTCTCCCTTGCCGCCGACTCTATTTCACCCAACATCAGGTTTACTTCGAATGTCTCAAGGAAGTTTGGTGCGAAGATACCGTGTCTGGAGATCCCCGTCGCCCACACTCATCTAGCGTATATCGCCATAGTGGGTTGGGTTCGTTGACCTACCTCAATCCGCCGAAACAATCTTGGCAGATGACATCCTACACAAACGGGTACATGATCCTTGTGAACAAGTATGGCCATCGCGAATTCACTAGCGAAACCGATGCTGTCGACGGGTTTTCTGCGATTACCACTGCGCTTGCAAACGCGTTTTCGCTTGGCCCTCATGGGTTCCGATATGGGATGTTGCTGAAGCAGGTGGAGGTCGCCCTGCTTTGGGTTCCGTTGGATAATGTTCGCCATGTGCGTCGGGACATTCCCCAGAACAGCCCTTGGCCTTCATGGGCATGGGTAGGCTGGCGAGGAGCCGTCGAGTATGTGACCAAGTGCATCACAGGCGAATCACTTCCGTCCGTCACGGAAACGATCGTCAGACACTGGTACTTGTACGAAGGTCGACGTTTGGTGGATGTGGAATCCCTGTTCAATGGTGGGATTGCTTTGGATCAGACGTTACCTCGGTATTCGGCTCCTAAGGCTCCTGTACAGTTGGGTGAATCTGTTGTTTTACCGGAAGGAACGTTGGTATTCCGGACGACCTCGGCCGTGTTCAAAGTCGGTGAACATGACCCCGCCAGGAGCTCTGAAGCGACAGATGCGTTTAATGGCGCATTTCACCTTCACGTCACCGATGGTGGCCCTACTGTTGGGCGAATATACTTACCATACGCTTCTGATTCAAGTTCCGCGATGATCTTACCTTCTGTTCGTGAAGTCGACTTAGTGGTGATCGCTGCCGCTTCAGGGGACGACACGATGTGTTCTAGCGACGACGAGTACGCGCTCAAGTGCCTCCATTTGCATGTTATGGCGGTTAGGAAAGTTCATCGAGAAGGATTCCACGACGTGGTCGAGCGATTGGGCATTGGGTTGGTTTCCGAGGGCGCTTGGATACGGAGCGATGCGGAAGAGAGAGTTGTCTTTCTTGCTTAGATTCGTATTATAAAAGGTACTATCCAAACATCTAAACACTCTTTTGGGTGAATGAGCCTTTAACTTTGCCCTATCAGATGTTGAACGATCTCCCGAATTCTCCGCATTCGAACGCATACTCATCGGATTGGTGCAGATGGGGTTAACATCAAGATCCTGAAACCAGGGCTGCATCCATGGGCGATCCGCTGGCTCTGTTGTCGTGATCATCGGCGCCTTAGCGATCTGAATCGGCACTCTATCACCCACCATCACGTCTTGACTGGATGTTGTCTTACATCTCCTCCATATTCCAACCTCGTGTCGCATCGTCTCTGGACTACCCTTTGGACGCGTCTTTATGCGATATATGCTCTACTGTCAACTTTCGGCATATTCTTCAAACTAACGTGGCTCGTGACAAAGCCGTGCCCCTTGGTCCCCTCCTCGACATCCTTTCCAAGGCGGACAAATGTGCCTTTTGTAGCCTCGTAACGACGGTTTTCAATGAGACGTGGTTTCAGGTTCAGCCAGCCTCCGATTTCAACCTTACGGGTATCACTTGCGCTGTACACGCACGAGGACATGACATGCCTAATAGAGAGCCAGAGGCCTCTGTGGGCGAACCGTGTTACGGTTTTGCCATTGAGCCCTCGTCGCGCCCAAAGGAGATCGGGGCGATGCTCTCGGCGAGTAGCAGTCCTTTGGTCTTGTCGATCCATCTCTTAGAAGAATCGACTCGCGGGTTCAATATACCCCAGGAAGCACATGGTCGTCGAGTAAGCCCTGTCTTTGATATGAAGCAGGTGAAGGCGTGGATTCAACTATGCTTGGATGATGACCAGGAAGTGTGCCAGGGTTCGTGGTGGATTGATAGGAACGCGAGATTACCCCCGGCAGTGCGGATGCTAGATGTTGAAACCATGTCCCTCGTCCCCGCCCCAAATGCGCGTCGATATATTGCGCTATCCTATGTCTGGGGGAAGGTCGGTCCCACCTATCAGACGATGAATGACAATGTTGGCAGGCGTATGAACCCTGGCGGCGTGGACATATCGACGCTCCCAGCTACCATTGTTGATGCAATACTCGTTTGCAAGAAGCTAGGGGAGCGTTACTTGTGGGTTGACGCACTCTGTATTATTCAAGACAACTGGGACGACAAAGCAGCGCAGATCGGAGTTATGCATCAAATATATGGTTGTGCGCACTTGACGATATTTGCAGTTGGTGGAAACGATGCACGCGCTTCTTCGTCCGGGCTCTCGTCCCGATCAGACCCACCGCGTCGAAGTAGTGCAAGGTCTCAATCTTCATGTCCCTTTACCCAATCTTATGAATACTTACTCTAAAACGCTCGGTATGGGGCGAACGAGGATGGACATATCAAGAGGGAATACTATCGTGCCGACGTCTCTACTTCACCAAACATCAAGTCTACTACGAGTGCCTCAGGGAGGTTTGGTGCGAGGACGCTGTGTCTGGATACCGTCGCAGCGAAACATCGTCTAGTTTACTCCGCCACAGTGGGCTCGGTACGCTCACCTACCTCAAAGCGCCGAAACAATCGTGGCAGTTGACTTACTATACCAATCGATACATGCTGCTCGTCAATCAGTACGGCCCTCGAGCGTTCACTAGTGAAGCTGACGCTGTCGATGGATTTTCTGCGATCACCACTTCATTAGCAAGTGCATTCTCGTTGGGACCCTTTGGGTTCCGCTACGGGATGCTGTTGAGTGATCTAGAAGTCACCTTGATGTGGACACCGTTGGATAACGTTCGCCATTCCCGTCGAACCATTCCTGTGGAGAACCCTTGGCCATCATGGGCGTGGGTTGGTTGGCGAGGTGCTGTCGAGTACATGACGAAATGTACTACGGGAAAGACGTATCCTTCAGTCACTGGGCCGATCGTCAAACACTGGTACTTGTACGAAGGACGGCAGTTAGTGCATATTGAAACTCAAGCTAACGGTGGTACCGTCGTGAAAAAGAATCTACCTCGATATTCCCCTCCTAAAGAACCTGTGCAGTTGGACAACTCTATCCTCTTACCCGAAGGAACCTTGGTATTTCGGACGACCACCGCATTTTTCAAAGTTGGCGAACATGACGCTGTTAGGAGCTCTGGAGCAGTGGATGCTTGTAACGGCGCGTTTCATCTACACGAAGTGGAAGGCGGCCCTACAACAGGTCGGATATATTTGCCATATTCTTCGTCTTCAACTTCTGGCACGATATCACCTGCAATCCAAGAAGTCCAGCTTGTAGCGTTCGCTAGGGCTTCGGGAGCGGTCGATATGATTCCAAATGATGATGGGTATTCAAGCAAGTGTTTCTATCTACATGTAATGGCAGTGAAGCGGGTCCATCGAGAGGGCTTTCATGATGTTGTTGAACGGCTCGGACTTGGGGTGGTTTCTGAAGGGGCTTGGTTGCAGAGTAACGCTCAGGAAGCAGTCATATTTCTCGCTTAGACCCGTCGCATGTGGTATTCACGAACTCTACGTCCATCGCAATGGAAGCTACGCCGGAGATGATGAGAGATGTAGGAAGCGTTCTACGGGCTTCTAGGAAGTTCGTCCGGGCGCTTACCCGGGTGCACTTATATCGGATGATCAACCATGACCACCATTGCACCCGTGTCCAGGATATTAGCCATTTCTCTCTGCTTTTGTTTTTCTCATTCGACCCCCCATCTTGCCCCTCTCAACTAACATCAAATGGCCGAACAGTCCTCCCAACGCCCCATAACTTATTTTGACATCAAGATCGGCGATCGGACGCTGGGGAGAGTCATCTTCTCGCTCTACAGCGATCTCGTGCCGAAGACAGCAGAGAACTTCCGTGCACTATGTACTGGAGAGAAGGGAGTCGGACAGTCTGGGAAGAAGCTGAGCTTCGAGGGTTCTGCATTCCATCGTGTTATCAAGGGGTGAGCACTCTCGATCGCATTTTTGGAGTTCACTGACTGATCGTATGAGACCATAGGTTTATGTGCCAGGGTGGTGACTTCACCGCAGGAAATGGTGGGTTTTGCTAGTAAGCTGGGGCGGAACACCGCTCATTCGCGTGATCCCAGGTACTGGTGGTGAATCTATCTACGGGGAGAAGTTTGAAGACGAAGCATTTCCTGTAAATCACACAAAGCCCTTTTTGCTTTCCATGGTATGTTATCACGGCCTCTCCCGTTCATGGTGTCTTACCGAGGTATCTCTTTCTGTAGGCCAATGCTGGTCCTAATACCAACGGCTCGCAATTCTTCGTTACCGTTAGTCCGACGCCCCATCTGGATGGAAAGCACGTTGTATTTGGTGAAGTGATCAAGGGAAAATCAATAGGTCAGTACCGCGTCATGTCCTTTCGACGCCAGTCCGCTGATTGAGTGCGTCCAGTCCGCCAGATCGAAAATAACCCTACATCGAGTGGAGATGTGCCCATCCAACCCGTCGTGATAACCTCGTGTGGTGTCCTTTCGCCAGATGATCCTTCCCTTTCGGAGGTCCAACCTAATGGTGGCGACATTTACGAAGACTACCCGGCCGATGATGACCACAACCTTGCCGATCCAGAGCTCGCGTTGAAAATTGCCCAAGAAATTAGAGAACTCGGTAACACTCTGTTCAAAGCGAAGGAGATTGGACAGGCTTTGGACAAATACCAAAGTACGCTATCACTTACCTCTATGTGACGCTCCTTTGCTCACCGATCGTCTGGTTCAGAATCCATTCGATACATCGACCATCATCTCAACATTATTGATGATGCGACTCCTGAACATCGGGAAGCCTGCAATGCCATACTGGCTCCCCTTCTTCTCAACTCGGCTCTGGCTGGTGTTCGCGCCGTGCCATCATCATCGTATAACGCAGATGTTGCCGTGACAAATGCCTCGCGCGCATTAGACGATCTCAAACTGAATACAGCTGACCAAGGTACGTGTTAACTACCGTCTTCTATCCTGCAATCAAAACTTAGGCACGCGCCTTGTAGCCAAAGCCCTTTACCGACGAGCACTCGCCCACGCCATCTTGAAAGACGAAGAGTCTGCCGAGAAAGATCTCGTCGAGGCTAGCAAGCTCGTCCCAGATGATCAAGCCATCTCTGGCGAACTTGCAAGGATCAAGCAGCGGAAGAAGGAAAAGTTGGATAAGGAAAAGGCATCGTATAGGAAGATGTTCGCATAGAAAGAAAGAACAAAACCGTGGAAATAAATCGATTGTAAAATACAGTTTGTCGTACTTGCAAAGCATGCGCCTCTCTTGGTTGTAATGAACTTGGGGCATTCATTGTCAGGGAAGCTGGAGCCATCACTACAATCGACGAAGGAACGTTCGTTTCATGCAATGTCGCGAGCCGGCATCGCGTATAACAGGCACGTCGATGACTGACCTCGGGACCCTTTAGGCCCCCACCAGCACTCTGAGCACTTCTCGCATCGAGAACCATAAACCAAGCTTTCTGGTGAATTGACAAGGAACGAGGAGGATGACCCTCATCCCAGGCTGGCAATGTGCGGAAGTTGTGCTCACTCTCAGCGACTATCACCATTTAGTACACCCTTCGATATGCATTGGGACATTCTACCTTGTACCCAGAGAGCGATACGGTCTATTGCAGAGTCGCTCCTGCTCGTGCGCTTCCCTTTCGGAGCTTCAAAAATATGTCTTCATTGGGAAATCCCCCTAGTCCGGCCCTGACACTTGCATCATCGTACCTTCCACGCCTCTTCTGGCTCGTGCACCGTTTCCGCCTCTTTATAAGGAGTCGTCCGACATCCAGAATCCTTACCACTCTGGCCTTTTGGCTTAGATCAAGTGTAGTATCTGGTGGGTAGATCACGTGCTGTGACGCGTGACATGTTTTACTGACCACCTTTTCTTTCGACAGTTCTTAATAGTTTAACCACTATTATGAGGGCACCGCCCTCATTCTTTGGTTATCTAATTTTTGCCGCCCCAGTCCCAGTGCTCTGCTTGCAACACTGGGACGCGATGACCTTGCTATTGCACTACCGGCTTGTGTCGTCAGGGGATTCCTTTCTTTTCTTTTTGCTGTTGTCTCTTCGACTCGCCACTTTGGCAGAGTTGTTGACTGGAGCAAATGGAAGGGTTTGGACCTCATTAACAATTTTTGGATATCATTGGCTTTGTGTCCTGGTAGATTATAGTCCGTCCATGTCATGTGTCTATTCCTGCGATAAAATTTATGTTTTCTCCGTTGTGAATGTGTTCTTGTTCTGAGTGCTCAGGGATTCCGCTCAAAGATAACGTGTATGGTGTTGCCCTGTGGCTTCTTCCTGGGAGATGAGGTGATTGTCCTCTTGCCTGCTTGAGTTATAACACTTCATGCCACCCCACACAATGAGCCAGTGACGAGGAAGTGAGCATGGAAGCATGTAAATAAAGCATAATCATCAGAGCAATATGGATATGATATTTACATGGATGAAGAGCATTGCGAGATTAACAAGACCAGATATGTCAGAAAGTCCCTTCCTAGAAGAAAAAAGTCCATTGGTGAAACGAAACTAGCCGCGCCATCCTGATGACGAAGCCACGGGCAACATCTGAGGTGACCGGGGAGGTGACATGGATTGAGGGAAGTAGGTTGTGGTAGAAGGGGATGCGAGAGAACCGGGAAGGTATAGCGGTATGGTGGGGATAAGTTCGAAGACATGTTGGGCCACGGCGCGAGGTTGTCTGCCTTGGATGCCCATACCAGGAACGACGGCTTCCGACGCGTTCATGACTCCATGAACACGGGCTTCCTGCACAACTGATTCACCCGCTGAACCAACCAACGCTGGCGACTTCACGTTGTTGTTCATACTACGCCCGTCCCATATGCATCTTATATCGTTTCCGGGGATGATCTGGGCCAAGCGTCCGGTTTCGACATGACGAATTTCGATGAACCGCGGGTCAAAGAGCAGGACATAGGGAGGATGAAGAGCGACACGCTCGGCGGATCCTTCCCATTCGATCTGTCCACCGCCACGACTTGGATCACCGTGTTTGTTAACATATAAGCCGAATTCTACAGATAGTTAGGGACAAACATCACAGGCGATGAGAAGCGAAGGCTCACCATCGTAAACCAACAGGAATTCATCTTCTTTCGACCTAAACATACCGAGTGGTCGGCATGATTCGCAGCGTTTTGCGAGCTTCTCCATACGAGGATCATCTCGTTGAGGTATCGTTACGCTTTTGAAGCTTT
>JAPEVF010000977.1:0-16294 GCA_029747585.1 Pleurotus djamor | reverse complement strand
GATCACCAATCGCATTTTACCATCGTCATTCGGCTGACCTGACTCTCTACAGCATAACTTGCCTCCAATCACCTCCGTCCAGGCACTTCGCGATATGAATCGTAGGCAAAAAANGCTCTACGCAACAAAGTATTCAAACAGGGCTACGCTCCCCCCTGACCAATGGGAGCCTGCAACCCTCCTGGCCATTGGCGTGAAGCTTGACCCCTATGTTGCATAGAGTAGCTACATAAATGGCAGCTGCCTTTGTCGACTTTCTTCTGCTACGACCACGGACTAATCAATTGTATTTTACATCACCCATCATGTAGACTGCTTGCTGTGACTGTTCAACGTTCACCATTAACACAGTGCCATGTCACCACCTGACCAGGAATACACCCTAGAGGATGATGCATGCCATTTGCTATGGAAAAGGCCCAAGCAACCGTGATGAAATGTCTATCTTCAGGAGAAGCCAATGTTGAATGACTACAACGGTGTTCTGGACATCAGGCCTTCAGCGCTTCAGGCCACATCTGCATAACCCTTTCGCAATCACCAACCAATCTGCTGTTCACCCAAATTTCAAATTCTCGACCTGCCACCGCGAGTCTGCCTTCGAGCTGGTTATATCATGGATCGTAGAACCATACCAAGGATTACGACCACGCTAGGAATTGAGGAACCTGACGAGACCAACTTGAGGTCCTCTGTTGGGCAACGGCTACCGTCGCCACATGAAGGCACAGGAGTTCCGCATAAATCTGATATTCTCGAATCGTTCTAAGTACATGGATGGTCAGCGGTCGTGAAGTGAGAATTGGAGAGCCAGGCACCAAGTTCCCACCGACTGGCCACGATGAGCAGATGAAGGCCGTATTGATGAAGTTCACTGAAGCGGACTTGTATGATGTCATTTGATCGTTTTGCGGTGATGGTCTTGGAATATGGATGCTGAAGGGGATGAGTACTTAGATGCTGTTGCTCGAAGACAGTGTCTCTGAAAAGGTCATCATGCCGATCGTCCAGTCGACGTCCGTGTTAAATACGTCGGGACCCATGAGATTTTCACGCCAAAATTCGTGTCTTCAGGTGCGTATAATCCATTAAGATGAGGTATAAATACAGGATTTTGTACGTTTCGCAACGTTTCATCTAGGTATGACGTGGACGTGTGTGATGTGTTGTAGTAAGGTGGCAAGGGAACAAGATGAAGCACAAGGACATACACATCATATCCAGAAGGTCTAGGGGCAGCAGTGTAGCAGCGTCAATGAGAGCTTGAATATAATGTATGAGGGGTGAATATTAGGTATCGGTATTCCGGAAAGTCAGTAAAGCAAATATCGTGAATCCTTATGCCTTTTTCTCCGATATTGGAGCAGGACCTGGAGAGTATGGTGGTAACGTTTCCATGCTCGTCGAAGATGACGGCGTTACGGCGCTGAGAGGCTTCGACGCAGCGAGTACCGGGGATGATGGTGCAGGGGTGACGGGTTGAGAAGGAGCTGGGGTATTGACTTGGCTGCGATTGTGCACAAGATGGGCACGGACGAGATGACCAGCGGCCAAAGCACTCATCAAGGAGAGTTCACCAGCCATGACAGCAGAGGCAACGATGCGGGCGAGGCCTTGAGCGTTTTGGCCCGGATGCGTGGGATGGGCACCCTTGAGGCCAAGCATCTCCAGCACGGCACCTTGGGGAGCAAGGACGGTACCACCTCCGACAGTGCCGACTTCGATAGAGGGCATGGACACGGTCATAAGAAGGTCCTCGCCATTATTTGTCCTGAGAACAGGGTAAGGTCAGTTCAATTAATGATCGGCAGGATTGACGAAAAGACGCACGGTTCCATCAAAGTCATACAATTTGAACTCTCGACGTTCTGAGCAGGATCCTGTCCGGTAGCGAGGAAGATCGCAGTCAAGATGTTCGCAGCATGAGCGTTGAACCCTCCAACGCTGCCAGCCATAGCACTACCGATCAAGTTCTTCTTGACATTGACATTGCACAGAGACTCGACGGTGGTCTTGAGGACGCTCTTCACAACTTTGCCCGGGATGACAGCTTCGGCAACCACACTCTTCCCTCTTCCCTCAATCCAATTGATAGCAGCCGGCTTCTTGTCCGTACAATAGTTACCGCTCAAAGCAAGGACAACCATCTCAGGGAACTCCCGTTGCATAACCTCCAACGCCTTCTCCGTTCCCTTCGAGATCATGTTCATTCCCATGGCGTCTCCAGTAGCAGTTGCAAAACGAACGAACAAGGTACGGCCAGCCATAGCAGTCTTCAAGCTCTTCAACTTAGCAAAGCGCGAAGTACTCTCGAAGGCCGTCTTGATAGTGGCATAGCCAGACTCGGATGCGATCCAAGCCTTCGCGCGAGCAGCCTCGGTGATAGAAGGGAAGTCGATGGCGGGACCACGAGTCATGTTATCTTGGGTAATCACGGTAGTGACTCCTCCGCCAGCATTGAGGGCTTTACATCCACGAGAGGTCGAAGCGACGAGAGTGCCTTCAGCCGTGGCCATAGGGATGGGAACGAGTCTGCCGTCAACCTTGAGGGGTCCTGCGATACCGAAAGGAAGGGGGATATATCCAACCACGTTTTCGCAACAGGCGCCAAGTACACGACCATAGTCATAATTCGTGAAGGGGACGAGGGAGTGTTCAAGGGTCTTCGTGGCCGATGCGCGAGCTGGGTGTGAAGGAGAACGTTTAGGAGAAAGTTAAAACGAGTTAAAATCATTGACAACTTACAAATGAGGGCACGACGAATCCTGACCGCGCGTTCCAGTTCTGTTGACCCAAGGACCTTCTCAAGAGCATACGCAGCAATCTTGCCGTTTTCGCAGAGCATAATGACCTCCTCGTCGTTAAGCATGCTCAAAGCAACACCGACAGGTTTGGGACCGTTTTCGAAGATATCGATGCACTCGGATAGCGAGCGAATGACGACATGTTCGAGCTCGTTACCTTCGGCGTCGACAAGGACGGCAGACGCGTCGACGATAGCCTTGGACTTCGGTTTGATTTGGAGAGCGTTGTCATCGGAGTCTGAGGAAGAAGTGGAGGATTCACGGACGATGGAGGACCGGCGAGGTCTGACCGGAATCGGCGACGGTGCTCCTAGGAGAACGGAATTGACGGGGACATTGACGGGGGCAATGACGGAGATACCACTCGTAACACCTTTGTCACCGGCATCCACGCTTCCTTTCCTTCGGACAACGACTCTCCTCTCCGTATCCCTGATTTGAGCAACCTCCTTGGCCTCACGTTCCTTTGCCCCATCGCTCTTGATTTCCTCGATCTTCTCCTTCAGCTTATCATCGCCAGGAGAGAACCTAACGCCGGCAACGGAACCGAGGTGTTGCATAGTCATGCCCAACGCAATACCCTTGAGGAGGTAACCGTTCAAGCTGATACTCAGCGCCAAAACCACCACAATCCACTTGCTCAGGACGGGATCGCCAACAAGACGCGTCCATCCGCTCATGAAGTTATCGAAGCGGGAAGAGGGCTCTTCCTGAGCAACAGCAAGGGGAGATGGGTTCAACGAGATGTGGGGTACGACGCGGATGTTGATAGCGGGATGAACCTTGACAAGCAAGTCACCACCATGCTCGGCTTCGGCAAGGTTGTCCAAGACGGCGCGGATACCAGGAGCGGTAATGTCAACCTTGCGAGGCTTAGGAGCAACGCTCGAGCTATTTGGAGTGTACTTCATGGGGGTCGTCAATGGAGTAACCAAGTTCAAGATGTGTAGCGTCAAGAAGCTGGCAATGAGAAGTAGTTTGAGCCGGGCAACGGGGTTTTCCTGCTTGTTAGCGAGGTTCTCCAAGGCTTTCGTATTACGTGGTTGATGAATGGATGCTTTGACCCCAATGACAGAGGAGGAAAGCTTGCGAGACAATGTGCGCAGTACGTTGGCTTCACCATTGGCAGAATCGTTAGATTGAGGCTCGGCGGTGAATTCCGGTCGCCTCAAGATCGACGAGGATTTGGCAGGGAGAGGGGCGGGCACAAACGAATCCCCAATGAAGGACGCAGACCTAGAGAATGGCGAGGGAACAACACCATTGGACTGCGAATTACGACGGGACCGCGAATGGAGCTGAACTTGTTTGATTCTTCGAACCTACATATCGGGCAAGGTCAAATCAGCGATAGTACAGCAAGTGAAAAGGTTAAAAGCACGCGAAGGCTTGAATGATCAGAGGACCATCGCGATCATGTGACAAGCTTCGCGTGGTATCAAGACTGATGACGACAGAAGTACTCACCTCGACCATGATAGCCAAGATAGCCGTCAAGAAGGTACACATCAGGAAGCAATCCATGCCCAAGACGATGGCAGCCAAGGCGCAGACATCTTTCAGTCCGCCGACCTATCCGATCAAGTCACCGGGTATCAATCAAACAAAAAGAAACGGAGGAAGACATAGGAAAAGATGAGAATGGTTGCATCAGCTGCAGTTCTGCATTCCAGTTAATGAATGAAAACGGACCTTGCTATTGGCGCCAATTGTCAGAACAATAATCTCCAACAAGTAGTCCCGGATGATAGGAGCATAAACCGCGGACAGAGACTCAAGAACAATACGCGCGGAAGGTTTGAGTTGCCCGGGCGGCGGAGCATGCTTGTCTTTGATCTTCGAATTGGTGACACTTCGGAATACCTCTGGGTGCTCGAAGACAGCTCTGGCCAATCGGACTGGCTTGTCAAAACCAACCGTGCAAACCAGGAAAGGCAGGGATTCGGTCAGGGCAACGAAATCGATTTTGATTCCACTGGCCATGGCGATTGGTACGCTGAGCAGGAGAGCCAGAACCCCCGAACTGAGGATACCCCCAGGGAGACTAAATGTGCTGCCCAAGGCCCGAGATCGACGGATGAGGACAAGGAAAGTCAAATGCATCAAGACATAACCCATGAGGATCAGAAGGATGTCCAAAGAATCCGCTTTGAGTGCAAGATGGTAGAACCGTAGCACCAGCGTACGAACAGCGTAAGCAAACCATGGCAGTGATTGACCATACACATGGTTGGCAGACGCCGAACCGGGGTATGGAGATGGAACCGGATTTGCTGATGTATGTGATGGGGGGACAAGAACATACTCGGTTCCAGAATTATCGGTCGGCACAGCGAATGGGGAGCCCTGTGATGAGCGTAGGACGGAGGAAACGAATTCATCCCGTCCGTCTCGAGCGAAGCTAAGAGTGTGTGTCAAGGCGCGTTCAGATCGGGATAGGCSGGGGGGACGTAGAGAAGCATTGCACTTCGGGCAGTTCTTCGCTATTTGCGTCGTTGATAGAGGGTGAGGGAACATGGCATAATGCAGAGTATGTGTTCCCGCGGGAGGAAACGAAAGTAGAGGTCAAGTGTGCCGTGAAGTTGGTGACAGAGGTCGGCAGTGGTGGAGTTAATAGCGTCAACTCTTTACTGATAGATTTCTGACAAAAAAAAATAAGCGTGCCGAATGATGAGAAAAATTGGAGGGTCCCAAAGTTTGGGACATACATCAAGCGCGAAAACGATTGGTTGGAGCTCAACCGACCGTGCACCATCACTGAGTCCGTCATCTTCTCCATAGAGCCACTTGTCCTCCCTCACAGGAACCCATCTGCCATCGCGGAATGCCGCGAAGGCAGGTCGAACACCAAAATTCAGGGTCGAATCCCCAACGATGAATTCACCAGTCGGGACAGTGGCCGACTCAGAAGCAACCGAGTACGGGCTTTCGGACGACGAGTAAGGGCTAGCATTTGGATAAGGCGACGTCAAAAACGCAGAAGTCTTTATGGCAGATAGAATGTGGAAGTATGCGAGGGTGCCGACAACGAAGAAGAAGACGATCGTTTCTATTGGAGAATACGCCGCGTATATCGCGAACGGTCGCAGGAGTGTCCGAAACATTGTCGAACGAGATGACGAAGGGACCAAAAATGCCCTTCAACGACGTGGACAGCGATGAGCAGGAGGGGAAATGGTGGTTCGGGGGAAAGGGAGTGGGACGACTTTTCTTGCCGCAATAAATAGACCACTTGGAATATTCCCAGTTTGGTTAATCATTCCCACGCCTGAAATAGCGCGCCTGCCGTGAACGTTGTCCCTGCAGCCACGATGCGTTCAGACTCTTCAAATTTTCGCTTCAAATCCTTCAAGTTGGCCATATGAGGATTGGTACGACTCATGTATCCCCTGAGACATAATACTGACGATGAGGACCCACCAACGCTAGCCATACCTGGTCAAGGAACCCCCAACGATTCACATGTGGAGGAGTAGAACCCATGGAAATCATGTTGGGCGACATAGAATTCCGTTGCGAATGCCATGGGTATAATTTCACAACGGAGTATCTGTCATTCGCCTTGGACTGATCCAATCTCCGGATGCAATGGACCGCTGCGACCTGCATAACAGGCAGAATGAAAACTTTCGCGGTAAACGGCCTATCTTAGCCTTATCTTTGTACTAACTACAGAGTCTCTAATTTGTTTTTCCAGCCGTTATCGAATGGCACAAGTCAGCCTGAATGACCTGAGGCTTCATGGATATTCGCATCGATAATCCTCTCGAGTAGATGTCAGCACAGGTATCACAGCTTCCCCGGTCTCATAGACAGTATTCGCAACCGAAGAAGTATATATATCCACCAAGGTCCACCGGTTTCCACATTCTGCCGTGGCCACAACTATTCCCCCATGTAGATTACCCTATTCGAGCGATCATAGTCGCAATGATGACTTCGAAACTTCCGCCAACAACGCTCTTACTCCGATGTGGCTGTCTTATCAGAGAAACGCATTTTACGGACGACCGACTTGAAACACCAACCGTGTAAGTAGGTGTCCATCCGTCTCCAGAGATGGATCGGTCCCGACTAGCCCTTCAAACCCGTTGAAGATCATTGTCAATTGCCCCACACGGCTCAACATACGCCTGCACTCGCATGCTGTCTCATGCTGTTCGCATCTGATCTCAGGAACCGATCCATCGTCGTTACGTCACCTTTCCCAACTATCCCATTCAAGGACGAAGGAGAAGGACACTGTCGCCACCTGACAGACACTGGTCTCAGCAAGGCTCTCGGAGCCTGGACTTTCTATCGTCGCTCTGATCAAACCTTCATTCACGATCTTGCCAGCCGCCCATTGCACGTTGTCCTCCGTTTTAAAATAGCGTTCCCCATGAGCCTCGATAAGCAACGGCAAAAGCAAACGCTTTTGGCTAGCCCTCAGAAGTCTCGACCAAAGGACATATCGACATTCTTACATCCCGGTCAAGTGGTCTCGGTCAAGGAGCTCTATTATTACTCCACAGATGTCCAAGTCGGGCTGCGGCGCAGTGACCCAACGTACTCTCCAACGATTGGCGCAGTCCTGCCCGTCCCCGATGTTCCCCTAACATGGCCCAAAGACTCGTGGATAACAGTTATCGTCGAATTGACAGTGACTTTGGCCGCCTCGTCAACATGCTGAACCGTCGCTCTGATCGCGCCTTCTTCCCCAATCTCGGCAGCCGCTCCATCGAACATTGCGCTTGATTTTCAATTTTCAAATCATGTCTGTCTCCATGGGTCGGATAAGCCAAGGAGAAATGGAGACCCCACTTCCCCCACTCACTGCGCCTTGGGTACCTTCGGCCACAAAAGGACCTATCGACATTCTTACCTCCGGGTGAGTGATCCCTCCACGAAGTTTCCAAGTTCTTTGACAGATTGCGCCCTTCAGGAATCGGCCTTCTAGCCCTGTTGGATCACTATAGACTAGCCTTGCATGGACGACAGGAATCTGGAGTAAGGTGGCGACATCGTCACGTTGCAAGAGTTCCCCTTGAGTCTCAACTTCTCCGCACTGAAGATTGCAACAATTCGGCCGTCTCTGAATATAAAGTCTTCGAATAATCGTTCGACTTGACCAAGACATGACAGACGCTCCACATGTCGTACCAGATGGTGGAAATTTGACCACCTCATCAAGCAGTGTGACCCGTAATTTTCTTGACTATGGGTATACTCTATGGTTGGCTCGAACTCTTGTAATCCCCAGGACTGATATTTCTTTTTGATGTTACGACCGATGCCTACGAGTGTCGCCACCTTAACATGAAGCACACCACTGCATTAGGTACCGAGGAAAACCCCAGTATCTTGAGGAACGCAAAGTGTATCACGAGTCGAAAGGAACCACTACCGTATCCCACAACAAGTCTGCTTCACCTAAACCAGTGAACCCCATCAATGCCGCCTTCATCCGCTCATCGTGGTCAGTCGGTGGAAACTTGGTACCGGGCTCCGCGATCCTCAATTCCCGACTGTTGCTGACCATCCATGTAGAACGATTTGGGAATATCAGACCTATGGGGATCTCTTGTGCCTTCATGTGGCGACGCAGTCGTTGCCCAACAGAGGACCTCAAGTTGGTCTCGTCAGGTTCCTCAATCCCTAGCGTGGTCGCAATCCTCGGTATCATTTTACGATCCATGATATAACCAGCTCGAAGGCAGACTCGCAGTGGCAGGTCGAGAATCTGAGTGAACAGCAGCTTGGAAGGAATAGCATCAGTGTACTTATAAGAGAAACTCGTAAGTCTGGTGTGGCTTACGTTCACGAACGTCTTTCTAGGTACGCACACCGTGTCCCACCAGAAATCCTCCTCTACTAGATCACCAAGGCTCATGTATATCTGCTTGACCGGTTTGTACTTGGGGTCTTCTTCGAACTTCCCGTCACGTTCACCATAGTTAACCATGACGCCAAGCATGTGCGGGCAATCATCAGGTTTGAACTGTGGGTGTAGGACTGAGTCGAGCTCGGGGAGCCTCAAGGAATTGTGATTCTTTCTGATGTAACGGTTGATCGCTACGAGCGCTGCCAACGTTGTAGTGTCGCCTTGCGGTTGGATACCAAGGTGCTCTGCTACTTTCACAGAGGTCTGGCGTTTCATAACGTATCCGGACATTAGGTAGTGTAACGTCATTTTCGGCGCTGCTTAAGCGGTGATGGTCTGGACTATGTAGACTAGAGTGAAGGAATAAGCTGGGGAGTGAGGGAGGTGGTGAGGACTGTTTTCGCAACCTGGCCTAAGTGACTTGATGCGCGAGGTTGTGTGGGTGCTTCACTATGTAATACTAACAAATGAAGCCGAACAGCTATCAGTGCACGCTTACTGCTTTGACACTTTAAGCGGGGTTGATGGTTTCAATTCCAGACTATGAGACGTCCGCAATCAACGTCCCTGTATTTGAGGCCCCTGACTCGAGATCTCACAAGGGAGGTCTGGCGCTTCATAACGTATAGTAGGCGCCGGCGCTTGAACGCGCCAACGTGTTGCTGCCAGTCTCGAACTACCAACGAACCACATCTGAAACCACCGCCTTTTGCTTTTCTGCGCCGAAGTTGGACGCGAGCCACCAACTTGACTCGAGTAGGACCGGAATTGCTTGCGTCCTTTCTCATACCTAGATGAAACGTTGCGAAACGTACAAAATCCTGCATTTATACCTCATCTTGATGGATTACACGCGCCAAGACACGAGTTTCGGTCTATCGTCTTGAATTTTCGCGGTTTCTTTGGGCGATAACACCTTTTCATCTCAAGACCATGTTGCAACGGAACGAGTTATTTGAAGATTATCCGGAAGCAGCTTGTTCACTCAGTGCAGAATCGCGGAATATTCGAGGTTCAACAAACGCATGTGCCTTATAATTCTCGGGGTATGTAACATGGTGATTAGTTTACTTGGGCCAGACGAATTACCCTGTATCAATCGACGGGAACCACCACAGTATCCCAAAGCAGGTCTGTTATATCTAAGCCAGTGAACTTCGTTAATTCATCCCTCATCCGCTCGTCGTGGTCAGTCGGCGGGAATTCGGTACCTGGCTCCCCGATCTTCATTGCGTGATCGCTACTGACCATCCATGTAGAACGACTTGGAAATATCAGATCTATGGGGATCTTCTGTGCCTCCATGTGGTGACGCACACTTTGCACAACAGAGGATCTCAAGTTGGTCTCGTTAGGTTCCTCAATTCCTAGCGTGGTCGCAATCCTTGGTATGGTTTTACGATCCATGATATAACCAAATCGAAGGCAGACTCGCCGTGGCAAATCGAGAACTTGAGTGTATAACAGCTTGAAAAGAATGGCATTAATGTGTTTGGAAAGATAAACTCATAGATGCTGCCCGCCTACCTCGATGAATGACGCCCTAGATACGTGTACCGTGTCCCACCAAATATCCCCTTCTTCCAGACCACCAAGTATCATGAACGCCTGCTTGACCTTCTTATGCTCGGGTTCTTCCTCGAACTTCTTGTCCCGTTCATCGATGTTAACTACAACGCCAAGCATGTACGGGGAATCATTAGGTTTGAACCGTGGGTGAAAGATTGAGAGAATCTCGGGCAGCTCCAAGGAATCGTAATTCTCTCTGAGGTAGCGACCTATCCCTCCGAGCGCTGTCAACGTCGTAGTGTCGTCTGGTGGTTGGATCCCAAGGTTCTGCGCTACCTTCACAGGGGTTTGGCAATCCATAACGTATCCAGACATTAGGAAATGCAACTCCATGCTTGAGTTGTGTTTGAGTCAAGCTTGAGGGGTGCTGGCAAGGTGCTGGTGCGGGCGGATGAGTCCGGAAAAGTGAGGGGAAAGGTCCTGACATACTGAGCCAGCTTGTGTGGGTCCTTTACTATGTAATATAACAGTAAATGAGCCGTTCGAGCCACCAATAGGCTACGCGCTTCAAATATTGTCCCCCGTTTTCTTCGAGTCACCCACAGTATTCACTGCAACACCTTCAACCAGGGCTGATGGATATTATGACTGTGTTGGTTTTCTTAGGACAGCCGACGGTATGTTTTAAGGTGCTATACTCGACGAAAATCATTGGGATGCAGTCGGTCGGTTTACAAGAGGGGACGCATGGTCCAGTAGACCCGCCTAAAACCTCCATCCCCTTAATATTTGCAGTTCACGGTCACATGTTCGTCCGCTCTGGCGGCTGTGTCACGCGGTTCAAGTCACACCGAGCCAGTGGCACTTGAGTGCACTCTTTTGTGACATACCACGACAACACCAAGTACGACGCCCATGGACCTTCCAACCATCGAAAATAGCGCAACAGTACTGCGTCGTCTGTCCAATGTAAGAATCACCCAGCGACTCGGCTCTAATACTTACTTGAGCGTGACGGGACTTCCAACAGATGGAGAGGATCTGCGAAGCCATGAGTCGTCGTGTCAATGCTCTGGAGATCGCGTCGGGCGAGCATAGCAGTGCTGAAGGCGGAGAAGATCCTGATCTCGAAATGGACAGTGATGAACTCTCGGTTATAAGCAATAAACCACTCTGGGATGGCCAGGACATGGTCCATCGCTGCAAGGTTTGTTGCTGGGAAGTAATTGATGATACCTGCCAGAATCTAGAATGCAAAGAAGAGTACGATTCCACGGTAAGCCCGAGACTTGAATAGCCGATATGACTTTACACAAAGAAGCACAGGATCAAGTTGAAGGCGCTACGCTGGGGAGTGTCTCCACCGACAACCAAGCTCTCGATCCGGATCGCACGATGTATAATCGTGGCAATACCCCACTACGATACGTAGAAACAACTTCGACTCCAGCACCATATCGTAACCGGGAAGAAGAGTACGAAGAACTTCTTTCCCGAGGCGCGACTCGTCTCATGTGCGAGACCTTTAACTTGGAATACTCCCAAGAAGGCGGAATCATAGCATGGGCCGACCAAACGCTCTTCGAAGAGTTCACCGGAGACAAGATGAAAGAGGGTGACTTGTGGAAGATACGCCTCGGACGCAACATCCAGCTCGACGATGAGGATCTCGACGGCTCTGTATTCATCGAGGACTTGCTTGAGGACGCCGTCCTCTTTCCCCTTCGCTTGCCCCATTTCGAGTCTTCTGCTGATCGGTGGGAGACTCTTCAATCCTCCCCTGGAGTCTGGGAAACGAGGCCGATTATCGACGTTGGTCTACAGCTTGAGTCCGATCCAACTGGGGAGGGTGATAGCGGTCCTGAGGACGACATTGCTGAGGCTAGACTGGCTGACAAGGCATTGGAGGACTCTGGAAAGAGGGTGGCTTCAGATCAACTTATCTGGGACCGTGACTACGAGTCTAGCGACGATGACGACGACTGCGAAGCCATGGC
This sequence comes from Pleurotus djamor, assembly GCA_029747585.1. Taxonomy (NCBI): domain Eukaryota; kingdom Fungi; phylum Basidiomycota; class Agaricomycetes; order Agaricales; family Pleurotaceae; genus Pleurotus; species Pleurotus djamor. The sequence goes on along the minus strand of JAPEVF010000977.1, from coordinate 4,121 downwards.
TGTGGACGAAGACGATGTGGCCGAAGAGCACGATCCCAGCGCCGCCATTGTTGCGCAGGTTCCTGATTCTGTTTACATCTACCCTGAATCAGAGTCTGACGACGGGAGCTCGGAAACCCCAGCTGACGCTGAGGTCAACTCTGCCAGTCTGGTTGTTGTTGAAGAGGATGAAGATGACGACATGGGTAGTGAAGATGGTGGGGATAGCGATTACGACTCGGATGACTTTGCTAGTGGAGACGAAGAGGTCATTGCAAGGGTATCGCATCCATAGTAATGCGCAAGAGAGCTAGTGACTTACATCAGACGTCAAGTTAGTTGGTCTACGAGTTCAATCGCGCCCTGGCATCATTGAGGGGCTTCCAGGGGGCTATGTGGGGTATTCTGCTCGTAGTTCACTTATCGAACAAAGTCTCAGAGATTTCATACCGTGCTTGACTTCCGACCAATCGTTCCTCTGAGTCCAAGCACATCTACGCATGAAGTTCAACCGAAGCGAGAATTTCTCATCGCGCTCCTGAGCTTACTCCCTGCCTGACTCCTAGGAGGCCGAACACTGATGTGACTCCTAAATAATTGTTTTCTTCCCTACGTATACAGTTAAAGCAAGTACCGCTATGCCATCTGAGAGCCTATAGCATGCTGAGAGTGCGTCTCCTTCCTCAGAAGTCTAGGTCAATCGTATGGGTGGTTGTCGAGGACCCCTAGAAGGGAAGGCAAGGCGTAAGTAGGCTTGAGGATGTAGACAAAGTACTTACACTACCATATCCCAGGTGAAACTCTGATGAAAATGTGGATAAGCTTTAGCTGAGCAATTGTAGGTAGAACGGGACGAACGGAGCTGAACGGGGAACAGGCTTGGGCCGTCGTACTGAAGCACCGTAAGACCACGGATGGGGATGATAGTCCCCTGGGGAGACTGGAGTAGAAGGTAGAAGTTCCTGTCACTCAAGGATAACTTATATAAAAGTCCCTCTGAATAACTTACGGAAATAGTTGTGGTAGCATCGAATTGGACCCCTTCAGAGGTTTCGCTTCCCCCTTGCGTTGCTCTATGACGCTGATAGTGATCAGTCCCCCTCTTGCATTGAATTGAGGGTCGTCAGGTGTAGCCGAAGATACATAGAGGTAAAGCGCGGTATTCCATTGGGCCTTAGCTTGTGGATTTTCCATCATGGAGCTGTATGTTATCCTAGTCCAGCAGTTCAGCACAAACCAATCGCTTAAGTAAATCAACGCAACAATTGAAACCTTTTCCAATACATCGTCCCAATGGGGGGAGTGAGATGGTCATTGGTAGCTCTGGGATCAGGTATCGATGACATGCTTCGTGCGAGACTCAAAGGAGACCAGGTTGGGGTGGTAATATGTGACTGGTTGGCCTCATCGAGAGTATATACACGCGAAGAATTTATCCTAATGGATTAGGTGCAGTGGGTAGCGATGAGGCCCTGCTTCACTGGGAACGGTGGGTTCAAGAAGCCCATGTAAGTCGACACAGCACCACAAGGTCAGGTTGGAAGGATTGGGTCCCAGTGTCACCTCGGATGCGTTGCATCCCGGCACAATGTCCGTTCCGAGGAAGGTATTCAGCCAAGCCCGAGAGATACAGGAGTCTCCTATTGAGGCTGTAACAAGTGGACCACGCCTGCCTATGGACAGCGGAAGGACCACCGAGTGATTGAAGGGATGATCAACGGGGCATCGGTACAAACTTGGTTGCTTATTAGGTACATCAAGAAATGCAAGAAGCCGAGGAGAACAACAGTGAATTCAGTGCGACGTGAGCCTCATCAACATGACGCCTCCAGGATCGGCGACATTGAAATTCCTCGAGTCCATTATTCTTGACCCGAATTTGAGACCAGGGCCAGGGAGCTTGTTTCTCCATCCAGAAGGATGGTACGGGGTTTCGTCATTTTCCTGGAAGGAGTTGCGCTCTTCCACCCTTGAAGGCAAAACAGGGGGGAGAGGGACCAGTACGGATTCCTTCATTACGTCGGAGTGCAAGTCGTAGCTGAGGAGAGAGGGAGGTATCCACTTGGACGGAGATGGGGCTCTCCGAGAACGTTTTGGTTTTGGCGCAGTGTGTTTGTCAGTGCTTCCGTCTTGCGATATTGGTTCGCTGGTGGAAGGCTGGGAGTTGGAGCTAGCAGTAGCTCGTCGACGTTTGCGCTTCGGCGGCGCTGGTTCTACCACGACCTGATCAATTACAGGCACAGCGACCGTACCAGCAGGTGGATGACTCGAAGCAGGGGATGTTGCAGTAGTTGGCGATGATTGGGAGGTTTCGGAGGGGATTGCACCAATCGGCTTGGCGAAGCAAGCGCCGCCGGAAGCATGCCTTTTCAGGTTGGAAGATGTAGCAAAGCGACGATGACAATAGTCGCACTGGTAAGCTAGAAATACATGAGCATCATCCACGCTATCTAGAACGGATGCAAATGGCCATACGTTTCGCGCCAGTGTGGACAAGAAGATGCTAGAAGAAGGATGAACGTTGATAAACAGACTTTCAAGGAGCCATCGTCGTAGAGATATTCACCTTCCGAAGTGTGCTAGGACCTAGTAGGAAAATACCAGTTAATTCTGTGAAGAAGAGCAGGAGATTTCATGAACTCACGGTCAAAACTTTTGTGACACATTGCACAATCGTACCGACGCCCTCGGGTCCTGGGGTCAGTGTCCGGCTCCGGTGAGGAGATAGCCTTGCGATTTGGAGCGGCGTCAACCTCTTCAGGAGCAAAAAAGGGTTCGTTTCCAGCATCTAGCCAGACGGCCATGGCTGAAGGGGTTGGAATCTGGGGACTAGGGGCATGGATCACTGGCTCATCGTCAGCGACTTGATGAATTGTTTGATAAATTTGTGGACGTGTAGGCACGTTCAAAATTGTGATTTCCGGGCCTTGGTTTTGTACTACAGACATCGTATTCGGGACGCAGTGAACGTTGCCTAGGTGGTCGTATTGATTGCTAGTGGGTTCTTCAAACGACTGGTGGAGGGAGGCGGCCCTAGTAGCATCGTAATAGAAGCCAAGGATCATCTCTGGCGCGACGTCGTATGAATAATGCAAGGGGACTGAGGTATAGTCACTGTAGGAGGACGTCGGGACTGATGCAGTGGGATCATCTTGAGGGTAGTAAGACTGCTGAGGGGGAAAGCAAAAGACCATCACTAAAAATTTTCCGGAGAACTCACCTCACTGTCTTTTACTTTATATCGATGGGCAAATTTAGAAACGGTGGAACCACGACCTGGGCAGTTACGTGAATACCACCCCTGGAGGCTGCAGGGGAACTTCGAATTTCTCGTAAGGAAATCAATGAGAGAAGCCAAAGAGAAGTTACCAAGAAGTTACCACAAATGTTCTGGTCTCGAAATGGCACAATGAGTTGCCTTAAACGGATGATCGTGGGTCTAACTGCAAGTTAAGACTTGCTCAACACCACTCGTTAGCGGGGTGAGGCTACGCGAGGCAGCGTGATTCTTTTCAAAGCAACGATGTGGCGTTTTGGGCGATACCGATACCGATACCGATGACAATCTCCGTCAAAATTGCAACATATACTGTGATGCACAGGACGGATTACTATGTATTCGTCAGGCAGTCAGACCGATCAGCCAATAACATCTTTAGCGGGACGAACTCTTCGCTTAAAGAGAAGGTGCGCCTTCATGGGTGGCATGATCACCCCATCGAAGACAAGGTTTTCAGGACGACTAGTATGTCCGCCGGGTAGTTGGATGTCATAGTTGAGCAAGATGTGCGAAAGCATGATCTTGATTGGAATCTATCAAGGTTATTCAGTGTTCGTCAGTGTTGAATTGAGGAGGAACAAAGTCGTGCCGCTGAGTGGTGATACTTACGGAGGCAAAGAATCGCCCGGGACACGCATGGCGGCCTAGATGGCGGAAGGTAAGGGGATGACAAGCATCCGTGGTTGGATAGAGTGCAGGCGCAAACCGTACCAGTACCAAAGGGGAGGTACTTGATTGATGACATTAGCTAGCTTCGCCGTTGGGAGAAAGGATAACATACATTGCGGCTCACTTTAGTAAGGTCGAACTTTGGGATCATGGAATGATCTAGGTATCGTGAGGACCAAGGACTTGGTATCAA
>JAPEVF010000976.1:0-16304 GCA_029747585.1 Pleurotus djamor | reverse complement strand
TTGTATCAACATCACGAACACATAATTATTCCTAGAAGCATTCCCTCATTTCTCAAGCCTATTTNAACCAACAAAATCACTCTGCCCACATCCCCCTCATTGTATACGTCTCTTGTGTTTATATCTCCTCCATTATACCTAGAGGTTCATCCTTTCTTACTAATACCGTTCTCTCTCTTGTCTATTGTTTCCGGCTTTTCCTTCCCATCATGCTCTCGTGTTGTGTACGACATACAAGGACATCGACCTTTTGGTTTTCTGTGTGTAGGGCTAATAGTTAGAGTAAAAGGAACAAATAACAATCTGTACTATAATCCACTGCCGTTCGAACTTCGCCTCTCTCTCTCTCTCTCTTGCTTTTGTTAACGTTCCGCTTCTGGACGTCTAGCCTATGGCGTCGGCGGTGAAGATCCGTTAGTCACACTCTCCTCGTTCTTTCCCCAGCTTTCTGCATTTTGTCCTGTCTCTTGCCCGCCAAACGCGCGCCCTCGCCCTCCAGAACGACCAAGTATCTAATATACGCGAATTCCTGGCTCCCTGCTATCCCACACGTTGCGTCGTACAAGGATCTATAAGCTTTCGTATACAGGTCTGATCAATGAAACCACTCAAGTAAAGGGATCGAATCAGTGTCTGGTGCAAACAACCTCGAGCTTTGCCTCTCTTGAGGGAAAAAGAGACTGAATCCGGACGATGAATTGATGACCCCCCCACACCATCGCTTCGTTTATCTCCATCTTTTAATCTCTCCGTGTCCACGCGCTGCGACCTTCGTGATGGGTGATGCTCCTCTGTGGTTACGACGACGCGGGTACCTGTGCGAACACCGAACTTTGAAGCACCCAAAATTGTTCTTGAACTCCTTCTAGCTCGCTCCGGCTTGTGTCACGCCACTTATACTAGTCTTTGCTCTCGTACTTCGCTTCCCTCAACCATGCTGCACCTAGTCAGCAGATGCGTACATGCTCTTCGAGTACAAAAAGGTTTCATACTGCAAAGCTAAACCCCCCGCGGCCCACCTGGGTTTCACGTTCATAGCCTTGGAGATGCAGGTTCGACGACGTCTGACCTTCAAGCGCACCGGATTTCTCTTGGGTTTATTACTATCACTGCCTACGCTCGTCTCGTGCTCTTCTGCTGCTCAATCTGAATCCAATGCGCTTCCGGACCTGGATAGTTGCCCCGGATACGATGCCAAAAANCGTCAGAACGTCTAGGAACGGAAACACTCTTACAGCCGAATTAGTTTTGAGAGGCTCCGGTTGCGGTGTTTTTGGCAGTGATGTCCGACAGCTGGCGTTGGATGTGGTGTACGAAACAGGTATGAATTCATTCGCTGAGGTCCCATGTGGAGCCTCTACGATTACTCCCAGCTTCAGCACTAGAGAAGCTCATCTCCTTGCCTTCCCACAGATACACGTATCCACTTGAAAATCACTGATCCAGCGGTGAAACGTTATGAGGTACCGATCTCTGTATTTCCGAGGCCTGTCATCGATGTCGCCCATCCAATCAACCCTCGCTCGGCCGCTATCCAATTCAATTTCACGACGTCACCGTTTTCGTTTTCCATTTCCCGCACCAAAACTCGTGAAGTTCTCTTTTCCACTGTGTCGCATCCGATCATATTCGAACCACAGTATCTGAGGTTGAAGACGAGGCTACCACTGAACGCAAATGTCTATGGGCTGGGCGAGCACACTAATCCGTTCCGCCTACGACCGGACAATACGACGTTGACGTTGTGGTCTAGAGACGCGTATGGGATCCCTACGGGGACGAACTTGTATGGGAATCACCCAGTGTACTTCGAACATCGCACAACTGGCACCCATGGCGTGTTGTTTTTGAACTCGAATGGGATGGATATCAAGTTGACGAGGGGCGCGTTGGAGTATAATGCGATTGGTGGGGTGATGGATTTCTATTTCCTTGCGGGGAGTGAGACGGACCCGACGGAGGTAGCGAGGCAGTATGCTCAGCTGGTTGGTCTCCCTGCTGAGGTTCCATATTGGTCGTTTGGGTTCCATCAATGCCGATTTGGATATAACAGTCGGTTTCCCTCACTTTCTGCTAGGATTGGATGAACTAAGCGTAGCGATCCCCTAGATTTCGTTGACGTTGCGGATGTTATCAGCAACTATTCCGCTGCACAGATACCGCTGGAAACTATGTGGACTGATATCGGTGAGTGGATGTCTTCTCATGTCATCGCGCGGTGGATATCTCAAGCTGATGTGCTGTGTATGGTAAGACTACATGTTCAAGCGGCGGATCTTCACCGTGGACCCAGATTACTTCCCACTATCGCGAATGAGGGAGGTGGTGTCCTACTTGCATGACCACGATCAAAGATTCGGTGCGTAGATCCGCTCTCCCACCAATCTCATCTCCGGTTAGCTAACCTGCGTAATTCTCAGTCCTAATGACCGATCCGGCTGTCGCTTTCTTGCCCGGTGGAGGATACGGCCCATATGATCGAGGGACAGCCTTGGATATCTGGCTCAAAGCTCCAAACGGAAGCCAGAGCTTAGGACTCGTTTGGCCAGGTATGTTTGCACCCTCTTTCCTTCGGTTGTTTTCCTTCGTTACGTCTCATCACGGTTACGTTGAATTGCTGTAGGTGTCACTGTCTACCCCGGTAAGTAAAATAAAACACAACTTTATCGCCATGAAAGCTGCCATCAGTGGACTTACTTCTTCCCCGTATGTCATAGACTGGTTCCACAACAAAATCCAGGAGTTAGTGCTAAACCCTATCAACACCCTTTGTACAACGGCTGATTGTTTATATGGCGGTGTATCACTAGGTATTGGGACGACGAATTCGCGTTGTTCTACAATCCCGAGGATGGATTGGATATCGACGGCGCTTGGATAGATATGAACGAACCTGCAAGCGTATGTGGTTTCGGCCCCACATGTCAGATTTAGAGCGGAAATTAACCCACCATCACGCCACCGACAGTTTTGTAACTCGCCATGTACAGACCCCTTTCAGCAAGCGATTGAACAGGCTCTTCCGCCTCCGAGAGCTTTCCCACCGCCGGATCCCAACACGCCGATCTTCGCCAATGCCAGTGCTTCACGCCCTCCCAATCAAATCGCTCGTAGAGACCTATTGGAGCCTGCCTATACGATCAACAACGCTGCCGGGGATCTTTCGAGCAAAACCGCCTTTGTATGTGCGCGTTTTCTGTTGGTCACCGAATTGCTCTGAACTTACGTTCCGGTTCGTAGACGGATGCGAAACACTTCAACGGGCTGGTTGAATACGATGTACATAACTTGTACGGCACGATGATGTCAACGGCCACGAGGAATGCATTGCTGGCACGCCGCCCAGGTCTTCGAACGTTGGTTATAACACGGTCAACGTTCGCCGGCGCCGGACACCATGTAGGAAAATGGCTGGGAGATAACATGAGTCTGTGGGAGCATTATCGACTTTCTATAGCGGGTATGCTGGGAATGGCATCGGTGTACCAAGTGCCTATGGTTGGGAGTGACATATGTGGTTTCGGTATGTCTATATCTGTTTCTTTAACGTTTGAAATGCCGCTGAAATTTCGTATTAGCTGGAAACACGACGCAGAATCTATGTGCACGTTGGGCTATGCTTGGCGCGTTTTACCCGTTTATGCGCAATGTAAGCCTAAATATCCCAAGCTCTCAATGTCGGCTCTAACTTGATTTATCTCCAATAGCACAACTCAGATACATCCATTAGCCAGGAATTCTACCGATGGCCGATCGTTACTGTGGCTGCTCAGAAGGCCATTGATATTCGGTAAGCGATATTCCTGCCTCGTTCACTGATTTTATCAAGGTGAGCCTGACCGCCCGTCAGATATCGCCTGCTGGATTACTTCTACACTGCATTTCATCAAGCTCATCTCGACGGAACGCCTGTACTCCATCCCCTTTGGTTCAAATACCCCAAAGACCCAGCTACCTTCGTGCTTGACCTACAGTTCTTTTTCGGCGACTCCATCCTAGTGTCGCCTGTCACTCAGGAAGATGCGACTTCCGTGTCGATATACTTGCCTCGTGACACTTTCTACGACTTCCACACCCTCTTGCCTGTCCAAGGGGCTGGCTCGACAATTACTTTGAATGATCTATCCTTCAGCGACATCCCCCTGCACATTAAGGGCGGTGTCGTCCTCCCTCTGCGCGTCAAATCCGCCATGACAACCACGGCTCTGCGAGAACAGGACTTCGAGTTCATCATTGCTCCTGGAAGCGACGGACATGCCTCTGGGAAACTTTATATCGATGATGGGGTATCAATCACACCAACATCATCAACCGCGATAACCATGTTATTTGATGGACGTCGCTTACGAGTTCAAGGAAGCTTCGGATTCGGGACCGGGCTACGTGCAGCCAAAGCTAGGTTTTTGGGCGTGAAAGGTGCAGTGGAGTCGATCCAGCTGGATGGCAGGGTTGTTCGCCATGGTGTTTTCCACAATCAAACTACTCAAGTTCTGGAAGTTTCGCTTGACATGGCACTTGATAAAGGATTCACGATTGTCTTGTCGAAGTAAGTAGTCATACCTTGTTTTCGCTGTTGAATGTACGTCGGCCCACGACCTCCCCCCATCCAAAACCTTGGCACGGAACCTTTTCTGATTGGCGCCCACAAGACGCCCATGATTTTTCTTTACTGCTTCCAACTCTAGTGTGATCAGCATTGGCTTCGACCGCTTTTTTGTATCTTCTCGATCATGCTGTTCAATTATCAAAAGGAACGAATATTTATCAAGTATAAAGCCACTTAGCTGCTGAATAGCTGAGCTCGATCCTCCTCTACGAGTCTCCTGCGTAAAATGACCGGGAGGTTCGTACGCAAGTCCCTTCTCGTTCTTCTTGTACTGGCCTCGAGCTCAAATGCAAATCCGAAACTCGATGACTGTCCCGGATACGAAGCCAAAAATGTCCAGACAACTGGAAGTTCGCTTACCGCTGATTTAATCTTGAGGGGTGAAGGATGTAATGTTTTTGGACCCGATATCCACCAACTATCCCTTGAAGTTCAGTACGAGACAGGTATATCATTTTTACTCTTTACAAAGGCTAGACTCTGATGCTTCTGTGGTGAACAGAAAACCGCATCCACCTTAAAATTCTTGACGCAAATGAGCAGCGCTATGAAGTCCCGGAGTCTGTGTTCCCCAGACCTGCCGCACAATCGGTTGACAGATCCTCTGCTGCTATCCAGTTCAACTACACGGAATCACCTTTCACGTTCTCCATCTACCGTACGAAAACAAACGAGGTCTTGTTCTCCACTGCATCACATCCCATCATCTTCGAACCCCAGTATCTCCGCCTAAAAACCAGCCTACCGAGTAATGCCAATATCTATGGCTTAGGCGAACATTCCAACTCGTTTCGGCTCGACTCCAAGCATCAAACTCTCACACTATGGGCTCTAGACGCCTTTGGAATCCCTCAAGGAACGAATCTGTATGGAAGTCATCCCATATACTTCGAGCATCGCACGACGGGGACGCATGGGGTGTTTTTCTTGAACTCAAATGGTATGGATGTCAAGCTGACCGATGGGGGCTTGGAGTATAACGCGATCGGTGGTGTCTTGGATTTTTATTTCCTTGCTGGGAGTGAGACGAGTCCGACAGAAGTGGCGAAGCAGTATGCACAGCTGGTGGGGTTGCCTGCTGAGGTGCCCTATTGGTCCTTTGGTCTCCATCAATGCCGTTTCATGGACACAGGTTTGTCCCATGCTATCATTCTGACGACAAACGGCACTCATTTAGGATTTAGATTTCGTGGATCTCGCAGAGATCATCGGCAATTACTCCGTAGCCCAGATACCCCTCGAAACGATGTGGGTCGATATAGGTGAGCGGCACAATAGTTGCATATCAAAAGTATGTGATACGTTGAAGCTAACATACCGTCACTATTATTCGTTAGACTACATGTTCAAGCAGAGGATATTCACCGTTGACCCCGATTACTTCCCGCTATCGCGGATGAGGGAAATAGTTTCGTTTTTACATGGTCATGATCAGAAGTTTGGTGCGTTCGTCTTGACATTTGCTTGCTTTTGGCTAGATCATGAAATATTTTGTTCAGTTCTGATGACCAATCCGGGCGTTGCCTATCTGCCCGAAGGAGGATATGAAACGTACGATCGGGGCGCCGCACTGGATTTGTGGTTGAAGACTCCGAATGGAACGTATAGTCTGGGAGTTGTCTGGCCTGGTAAGTTTCCACCCCCGTTACTACCCACGTTCCGGTGTCTGATCACCACCACCGCTGCGTTTAGGAGTTGCCGTTTACCCTGGTATGGTGTTGTCTGTAATCTATGGACTACAATCACTCACACATTTTCCCTAGATTGGTTCCATGAAAAGACCCAAGGGTATGTATCGACCCTTTGCTATATTGTCTATTCGCTTGTTAACCACTGTCTAGTTATTGGAGTAAAGAGTTTCAACTATTTTACAACCCCACCACTGGGCTGGACATCGATGGTGTCTGGCTTGACATGAATGAGCCCGCCAATGTACGTGATGATTGTCTATTTCATGGGCTATGCCCCCGCTTACAAGTGTCGCAATTAGTTCTGTGAACCTCCTTGCAATGATCCCTTTCAGTCAGCAATCGACTGGAAGGTCCCTCGGACAAGGAGTTTCCAACCTTCTGACGCAAATACACCGTTGTTCCCGAATGTAACCAGGCGTGGGGTTCACCAAGACTATATGTCACCCCCGTATAGAATTAACAACGCAGGCGGCGTTCTTTCCGTCAAAACTGTTTCTGTGGGTTACGTTCAGCTCATCTTTTCATCTGTGGTGACGGTGGTTGTACTCTAGGTCGATGCCGTCCATTCAAATGGTCTCGTTGAATATGATGTCCACAATCTCTTCGGAACTATGATGTCCACTGCCACGTATAATGCAATGCTTGCACGAAGACCTGGGCTGCGACCATTTGTCATCACTCGCTCTACGTTTCCTGGCGCTGGGCGATATACCGGTAAATGGTTAGGTGACAATCTCAGTCGCTGGGACCATTATCGGATATCCATCCCTGGAATGCTTGGAATGGCAACTGTCTACCAAATACCCATGGTAGGCAGTGATGTCTGTGGTTTCCGTGTGTCCTATCTCGCCTTGATCCCGGTTAAGCTGTGCTCACTTTCTTATGTCAGATGATGATACGAATGAAAATCTCTGTGCGCGATGGACCACACTGGGTGCATTTTACCCTTTCATGCGCAATGTAAGTAGTCTCCCTTCCCCGGCAGTAGCCTAATCATAATTTCAAATTTAGCACAACGCTGCCAGTTTTATTCATCAGGAATTCTATCAGTGGCCAGTGGTCGCGGAAGCTGCGCGGAAGACCATCGACATTCGGTAGGTTTCATGGGATATCAACTCATTATCCGACTAAACCACTTGCTTAGCTATCGCCTCCTGGACTACTTCTACACCGCTTTCCATCAGGCCCATATCGATGGGACACCTGTATTGCATCCTCTTTGGTTCAAATACCCTAAGGACTCGGCAACCTTCGGACTCGACCTTCAATTTTTCTTCGGTGACTCGGTCCTTGTCTCGCCCGTCACTGAGCAAGATTCGACGTCAGTATCCATCTACCTTCCACACGATACCTTCTACGACTTCCACACCCTCGCTCCTGTCCAAGGAAATGCTTCCTCCATCACTCTCAATGACGTATCTTTCACCGATATCCCATTACACATCAGGGGCGGCGTTGTCCTCCCTCTCCGCGCTAAATCTGCTATGACAACCACGGAGGTCAGGAAGCAAGACTTTGAGTTCATTGTCGCGCCTGACAGCGATGGACGCGCTTCTGGGAAGCTTTATATTGACGACGGAGAGTCCATCACACCAGCATCATCAACGGTGGTGACTATGACATTTGAAGGAAATCGCCTAGAAGTTCAAGGAAGTTTCGGCTTTGACACTGGTGTGCGAGTGGCTAGGGTCAGGTTCCTGGGCATGCAACATGCTGTGGAACGTGTTCGGATGGATGACAGGGACATCGGTGGTGCTATCTTCAATCAAACCATTCAGGTGTTGGATGTCCCCCTCGGTGTACCGTTTGATAAAGGTTTCGCCATTTCCATCTAGGCACCCTACGCCGATACTGCTACAAGTACCACATGACATCCTAATAACTACAATTTTATCCGAACGGAAATGAATCTCGGCGGACCACTCAACTTCACCATGCCTCAACCTGCTCGCGCACCCATCCTTGCTTGTCTAAGGGTAGCCCCGAGTTACAAATCGTTATACTTCTGACGGAGTTGCCGCACTTCGCATCCCTCTCTGCCGTCTTAGTTCGGTGATTGCCCAAAATATCAGACATCCCAAGGATACGGAAAAGGCGGTATTCGTCCACCCCTGTGGCTTCAATAAGCCGGAGTTCCGACCAGTCCTTGTGGATAGCGATCATGGTTCGCGAGAGTAAAATATCCTCCAGCTGAGCAGGGTCAAATGACGGAAGGAAAGGGTGGGCAGTCGGCGGCGGAGAGACCTCTCCCAAAGAGACATCCACGGAGAAGTGTTTACGAGGTTCCGACCTGTCGTGGGCTTCAGAAAGAATGGGGAGGTCGTCTGGCGATTCTACACGGATGGACTGAAGGAATGGCGGCGAGTAGACCGTCCCCAGAAAATTGACCCACAAGTGATGCAGGTTGGGAGCGCTGATTGTCGAGCAGATGGATTTGATGTAGTCGCATTGCGTCACTCCGCTTTCATCGCTCGGGGCGCTGATGTCCAAGACGCTGAGTTGTGGGAGGGAGATGGGGTTCTCGTGGTCATTAGGCGTCAGAGGGAGGGACAGAATGCGCCCATGAAGACCTAAGCTCTCCAACCGTGACAGCGAACCAAGAATATTTCGCAGCTTGACGTTGCTTATGGGGAGCGATGTCTCCGAGTCGAACGGCGTCGTAAGGAAAAGTCGTTTGAGGAATCGGAGTGGGGGATGGCAGTAATGTAAGCTGATTCCCCACAAGTGGAAGGACGACAGCATGGGGGCGCCGCCAGCGAGAATGTCGAGGAAAGTGTTCTCCGGCTCCCTCCAGGACTCCTCCAACCCAAAGGGATCGCTCAAGGACATGGAAAAGTGCTCGAGCCGAGGCGCGTACTGGAGATGGAGCATCATATAGACGAGGAGCACGGAGCTGAAGAATCTGGCGTCGATGACCAACCGGCGAAGCCTATGAATCTCCGGAACGATGAGGTCGAAGGCCTGCCGTAGCATATGTCGGTGGGGTGAGTCTGGGTCATCGACACGGACAACCACATCCAGTAAGCATGGCTTCGACCTGGCAATCGACAGCTTGAGGAGGGGTAAAGAGTGGTGGGAAATATCGAGTCGAGTCCAAAGAATTGGGGAGGTCAGTGTCAGATAGCGCCATCGCCTTGACACTTGCGATAAAACCAAGGGGGCTGGGACGCCTTCGGTTGGTAAGGTACCGCTGGCGAGGAATATCTCGATGAGGAGCTCATTTGGGAGCGAAGAAATGAACGACAACCGCCCTTCAGCACTATCCGCCATATTTCTGTAGAACGCCGTGTCCATGAGTGAAGAAGCTAAAGCAAGCGCCAGAGGTATACGCACAAATCATTCGGTCGAGGTGCTTGATGCTGACTGGGGACGCCCGGCATTTGTTTTGTAGGTCGGAGAATCGGGTGGATAAACGGTGTTCAGCGCACTTTCCCTCTCACCGTTCACTTCGAAGACTCGGTGACCACGGGTCATGTTGTTCCACATGAACTACCGGCCCAGCGTGGGTCAGAAGCAGTGAGGCCGTCCTCCGCTACCCAAGGCAGATTGTCGTCGTTATCGCAATTCTTCGCAGTCACGGATCAGAACTATTCGCCAGGGAAATATGTGGAAAGTCTGTGAGCTTGCTACACTCAAATTCCACCTCAAAGACAGAACCGAAACATCCATGAGGGTGTAATGGGAGGTATTGTGAGATGGGAGTTACGCACAAGTTACGTCCTACAATGGGCGTCGGGTGTTCACACGATTATCGGCCCTCGCTGAATTAGTTAATGCGTTTCCATCTTGGATAATGTTCAAGGTCGCGAGTTCTGGCAACTCATCGATAACACGGAAAACAGAAAATATGCGTACGGGGCAGGAAAAAGGTGTGTTCTATCGTTTGCAAGCGCTCCATGTCACTTTCTGTGTCCACAGGAATTAGCCGACGATATTTACGGCATCAATATCTTGCAATATTTGGGGTGAGTCAGTAGACACATTGTAATTTATGACCACGGAGTCGGATCCCAATCACCTATTTCGTCTTACTTCATACAGAGTGCCAGTCTCGTATCGCCCAGTCGCCCGAAGCATCCTTGGTCGACGTTGAGTGGGACTTGGGTCGGGCCGATTTTGTGAGATTGCGTTCAATTCCCCCACACGTGCCAAAGCATGCCCATTGCTAAGAGATGACCAGGTAGGTATGGTCGATCTAGTTGCTATTCTATGTCATCGCATCGAGGCTAAGAAAGATGAAGAATCAGAGTGAGTGTGTCATGCCCCATAGTCCCCACCAACGCCAAGGCAATCTAATATCATCCTTCCCTTCCTATCAAGATTTGGATCAAACGTTAATTAGTATTTTTGAGCAAAGTCTTCAAGGCACCCATTCCATCGAGTCAAACCTACGTTTACATCAGACCCACACTCCCACATACCATGAAAGCTCCTTTACTGAGCACTGGGGGAGTCTCCTCATCCTCGACGTTGCTCTCCTGTAACGTTAAGGCTACTTCTTCTCGATCGCTAAACACCAACGTTCCTTGTGGTCATTTTCGGCCCTGGAAATTCAAGTCAAGTATCTGGCCAGACGCCGGCGTCTTCCGCAACGCCATCGTGCCCCCTACCGCGCTGGATCCGTTGACGGTCATTAGTACCTGTCCATTACCAACCACTCTGGGCGCTGGGCGAAAACTATTTTCTTTCATTATTTTTCTTTTATTTCCGTTGGTCTCCTCGGATATCACTCTGTACTGTGCTGTGACGAGTGAATCGCGCCGTTGCTAGCAGCTACTCACGTAACGAGCTCTAGATTGCCGGTACCAAGTAACCAGACTCGGGACCCACAGATGACGACGGCGATCCCTCCAACTTCCTCCTCCATCTTGCCGACATTTCGCTCTTTTATGACCATCCCAACAACACGTTGTCTAAATTTTGCAACATTTTTATGACTTTTCTAGGAGGACGCACCTTCAGGCAGTTCCCTGCACCAGCCCGGACTCGCGATTTGGAGATTGCCTTTTCGACCCCGCGACAGGTGAGTACAGGCACTTGAAATTTCCTTTTGAAGCTCATACCGGCCTTGGCGTCGCAAATTATTTCGACTGGATATGGCGAGGCTAGCCTTTTAAAAACTTGTTTATCCAGGGCTCATGGCATCTTAATGGTTCACCGGCTGCGTCAGCGAGCGGTCAAGGCGGGTGTTGCCTGTCTATCCCTGGACAAGTTTGGCTGTCAAATTCCAAATTCCTCGTTCGGTCCCCACCTTCGTACGCATAAGGTTCTTAATATACCGCACTAATTCTGCATTTCTGCATACCGTCGCGACGAAATTTTAATTCGACGTACTAACTACGCCACTCGACACGCCCTGATATATTAATTACTTGCGCACTTACTTCTTGTGTGTATGGCGTCCTCAGGCCACAGGCACGGTTTCGGATGAAGTCCTTTTGCAGTTCTCGGCAACTTCCACACGCCTTGTTGCTCTCTCCCTGGCTTTCTAATTTGGTGGAACGCTAGAAGATTTCTGAGATCACCGAGTGATCACTTCAGGGAACGAATAGGCCCGAGGGGACGCCATTGAAAAACTCAAAGCCATGGAATTTGTGTTTGCTTTTTGCTCCCTTCCGAACTCCATCGTCTGCTCCTATCCTCCCTCGCATCGTGGTCGCCGTCGTTGACTGGGATGCAGTTCTTCATCACCAACAGCATCCCCCTCAATTCTACCTTCACCGACGAGGATGGCCAAGCTACATATAAGGTTCAGACACCTTTCAAGTTCTTCGGCGATAGAGTCACGACCATAAATCGAGTCGTCCACTCCGACAGCGTGGGCTCAGAGGATGGCGCGAAGAAAAGCGAATCTCCTAATCAACAACTCCTTCGACTCGCCGAAATCGAGTGGAAGAGTGATGTTTCTCTATCGCGGTTCAAATATAGAGAGAAAGATATTACCATTAGCGAATTCTTCTACAAGGGAAAGCAGGGTTGGAGGGGAAAGTGCGTATCCTTCTAGTTTCGGGGCGCGTTGGGAGGTGCTTACGCATGTCTAGGGACCGCGTGTTCACTGGCTCGGACGGTCAAGAATATCGTTGGCGTATCCATGCATCTCATGCAGAGGTTCGTTGCCCATTTGATCCCTCAGCTGATGGTGGCTTACGATCGTATCTTAGCTCACTAGGCAAGATCGTACGCGCACACCAATCGCGCGTTACGAACCGGAAGAAGTCCAAATTATCGGCAAGTCGAAGAAAGCTACTCTGGAGATATATCCAGAAGGCGAACACATGGTGGACACCATTATCGTGTCCTTCGTTTACATCGAGAAGCTGAGGAAGGAGAGGGATCGCGACGCTCGCGCTGGCGTCGGTGATCCCGTGTACGGTCTCGAGACCGATTAATCGTTTCCCCTCAGCAATGTGGCTCGTCCCCTACCATACTCTAATCTTCACACTCACATTCCTTTCACCCAAAAAACCGAAGCTTGCTGTAAACCAAATTACTCTACCTTTCTTTATTATCCTCCCCCAACTCTATAAACACTGTAGTGGTCACCTCCTAGTTGTTACCATACGATCCCAAACTACACTTTGTATCGGCGCATACCTTATCAGATCGACCCGCACCAGGCAAATCGTCGGATCCGAAGACCCTGAGCAACAGCGACTGCTCGGTCATTGCCACTGACAGCCTGTTGGCATGCAACGCAGCGATAGGGTCTGCGCAGGTAGCGGTTGCACTCACCATCAGCTCAGGCACGTTTGAAGATGTTCTCCCTTTGAGGCGCCGAACGGAAGGATTCTAAAAGCCACCACCATCTTCCAACGCACGCATGGTACTGCGGGGGAATTTTACTTCGACGAACGTTCCCAAGGGTCAGTTAATGTCAATCAAATCCGCAGCCGTGCAGACAGATATATTAACACGTCAGAGTAAGTATGCCTCGAGCCGTCCAAACACCCAACGTACCAAGATGCAGCTACACTTCACACGCAACTGCATCCTGAACACGAAACTCGTAAACGACGAGGGTCAAGAGGTCTATTTCGTCCACACACCATGGAAGCTAACTCGCCGAACCACCACAATTTCGAAGGCCGATAAGCAATTGGAGGTCTTTGCCAAGTTCGCTGGCTCCCTGATCTCGGACTCGAAGCGCATTACGTTTAGTGATGACTTCCACGCGAAAGCTCAATGCGAGCTTGCGAGGATCCATTGGCGGTGTTTTGGACATTCTAGACTGCAATTCGGGGGTTTCGAACGAGATATACATGAATATCTAGTTCGGTCTGGATTTCTGGGGTGGTGAGTCTGATAAATCCGCGATACATGTACTTACGACTCATCTGACCACAATTCCTGGCAAGTTATCGCACTTTTACAGCACCTGACGGTAGATCCTATCGGTGGAAGATGGGCAAGAACTCTTCCCAAGTAAGACAATGCCCCAAGCATCGTATAAGCTCCGTTGGCTAATGACGTACTTGTCTGACCCATGGGTAGCTTTATACCAATGACGATCCAAGGACACTCATCGCAAAATTTCACCGTCAACGGATCTCAATTCCTGGGCTCTGCAAGGGAAGACGTGCTTATCTTGAAATTTTTCCTGCGGGGGAGCATATCGCCGATGCCATCGTAATGACGTTCATCTACGTCGAACGCAGGCGTCAAGATATGGAGTCAGCAGGGGAGTAAGCGAAAAGCTGTCGTGGACGATGAGAGACATTCGACCAAGTAAGTAGTATCTCCGCATATCCGCCATTGAGTTCTGAGGGTCGACAACTCGCAGCAGGGTCGTGCAGCAAAACATCCGCGGCGCCAGGGACTTCTTCACGAGGGAGACAAAGCGTCCGCAGTTTTCTGGCTGGAAAGACCTTGCATCAGGCGGGGCTACGTCCTAATTCCACCTTGATTATCTGGCGAGATACTCCTCAGTACATGTATGAGTGGTACTTATCCGTCGTTGGGATGTGAGATAGTCAAAATGCGTAGAAAATGTTCCCTAAGCACTCTGTCGTCATCAAACTGTCGCTCTAATTCAGCCAATTCCTCCTCCGTGTCTACGCATGCCCGCAAAAAGAGCTCATCGTGTGTTTCATCCCATCGAAAGACGTCATGAACCTCGTCCGAGTTCGCTTCCGGTGTCGCCGATTTGTTCGTTTGGCTCACTCTCCGAGACTCCATCTCAATGGCAAGCGACCGCCTGCTCCTTGAAATACGTCGGGCAGCCTGGGCCGCGCGTGTGGAACGAGGGGGAACGTAAGGAGAATCCGGTTGTTCTCCAGGACGTGAAGGGGTATATATAAACGGCGGAGATTGTCGTCGACCACGTATGACTTTTGGCGGATGATCGCCAGGGTCATCACCTACTATGCTCATTGCCATCTTCGAGGGTGTGGCATCTGCCGCGCTCTCCACCTCCACGTTCATGCTCCGGCCATCCTCATCAGTCATTGACAACGCCTTGTGCATAGCAGACTGAGCTGCTTCCCGCATAGCCAACAAGACTCGTTCACTTTGTTTCAGGCTTTTCGTCGTTTCCCATACCCCACGAACGACCTCCTCGCTGAAATGGGTTGCCTGTGCAAGGATGGATATTGCCGATTGAACGCCCAACGTAGCAACGAGGTCCAGTTCGTCACTGGAAATTGTGGACCCACTGATAATCGCGCCTTGTTTTGCAGGGATTAGGGACAGAGGTGCGGGTGCGAGAGAGGCGGAGGAATTGGAGGAAGAGAGGGCACGACGTCGGAGAGACTCTACACGAAGATCATCTGCCTTCATATTGGGACGCGTTCCAGCAATAGAGTGACGATGGTTCGCATGCGCAATCTGCCTATGCATCTTGCCATGTTTCTCCAGATTCTTGGTCGAAAGCTTGTCTTTAGTGGCAAGCTCGGCCTTCCTGGAGGTTCGCCGCCGAAGACCCGATCGTCTTTGTTTCTCTATAGCTGCCAAGTCAATGGACTGAACATTCTGCCGGGGTGCTAGAAACGTCGACCTCAGTAATCAGTAGGATGCTTAGGGGGCGGGTATAAATAAAGATTGACCTGGGGTCCCATTCGTTGGGCCATCGAGGGTGACCTTGGAAGATGAAGCAACAGCGTTCACCGGGAGTTTAGTAGGGGCAGCCTTGTCGAGGACTTGCTGGGATGAATGGTGGGGCGATAGATCGTGTTGTTGTTGTCTGGCATCGGTCACAGCAACCTGCATTTCGACCGTTGGTATATTAGGCAGAGACTGTGTTGCGCTCTTTCGAACAATCCTGATAGGCGGCCACGAAGGGGGACCTTCGTCATCATCATCATGATCCGACTCCGTATCACTCTTGCGACCCTTCGCAGGAGGTGATGAATAGTGCACAACGCCACCAAAAGGACGCTGTGTGACTTTCGGGATGGGGCGGGAAGCTGAAGGATGATCAGCCTCGGAGGGTGCAGAGGGCGAGGTGGCGAATGGATCATCGTCATCTGGTCTAACTTGAACTTTTACTTTAGGTTTGGGTTTTTGAGCGGTGTTGGGGACTACTTGAAACGATCCGGGCATCTTGACAGGCAGAGACGGTGAAGGGATGTTCTCAAGGCTTGGATACAGCCTTCCACTGCTTCTAATGTTTTTAGCAGGTGTAAACGATTCAAGGAGGAGTAGACAGTACCTTCGATGAAGTTCAGTTTCGAGCTGGGCTTGGATCTGCTTATCGTCGTCGCTACGTGGTTCATCTAGAGGACGTTCGGTATTGGGAGATGCAGCATGTGAGGTTACGAATGTTTTACCGTCAGAAGTCCGAGCTTTGATTTTGTTCTTAGGCTTCGAAACAGCGTCGCCATCTGCTTCAAACGATCCAGGAAATTGGGTAGGAGGGGTCGGTGCTGAAAATTCCTTACGCTCTCGGCTTGAAACCGATTGTTGACTTGTTCTAAGTGTTTGTCAGGGAATGTAGACAAGTCAAGAAATAGACGATACCTTGGATCAGGTTTGGCTTCAACCTGAGCTTGAAGCTGTTCATCTTCACCAAG
>JAPEVF010000975.1:0-16312 GCA_029747585.1 Pleurotus djamor | reverse complement strand
GACGGCGAGACCAGGGGATCACCGTAGAGCACGATCACGATCTGGAACGCGTAACTTGAACCAGGTCAGTTTGTCCATCTTTCATTTCTGAATTATTAGATCGTTCACTCACCAAATGTCTTTGCATCATTAGCTCGTTGGTTCGTTTGGCTCGCTACATGTGAAAGGTAAGCACTGTTACCGTTCNGTCGTTGTTGATGATTASTWKAMTGACCTTCACAGCGTSCTTMCTKGSCAAYCWAGGCCCAGNCATAAGGTCTTGCAGACCTTTCATGAGGATATGAAATCCACGCGTTCCTATACCAAGAAACGACAAGCTGTGTGGAGGAGGCTATTCGATGCATGGGAGAAGAAGAAGTGGCCTCTTGATGGGAGGAGTAAAAAGGTTCCTCTGGATTTTGAAGTTAGAGAACGTGTCTTGTTAACCGTTCCATGCTGTTCTTCGTAGAGAATCTGGAACTACTCCTTCTTCAGAAACTTTGCCTATGCATCTAATGGCGCGTCACGGCGGAAAAGGACGCGTGCTGCGCGTCTCCCACACTCCTCGTCAAAGAAAGTGGTCTCGGACGACGACTTCGAAGAAGATGAAGGTGAAAGTGAAGTCGATGAACTGGATGAGGATGGTGACGACGACACCGACAACCGCACGCCACAAGAATCAGATTATGGTACGATGATCATCATCAAGCTCGCACTCAGCCTGATTTGACTCGCGCAGATGACGATGATATGGTGCTCGACGATCCCCCAGTAACTCAGTCACAAGATGCATCCCCAATAACACCATCAGTAGCTTCAAGCCCATCTCCGCTTCCAGGTCCCTCTACGTGAGACCATCCCTATACATGACTGTAACTCATTGCTCAACCACTGGGTAGTCGAATATTCCGCGTTTCGGATGCCAATTTGCTCTTCATCACCATCGAACTCCCTGGGTTTCGAGCGTCCGACATTGCTGTCTCTTTTCATAAGGGGGATCTTGTCGTCGTTGCGCCCGCTGGGGCAAACTCGCAAAATATGGGACAGAATCACGATGAAACGGACTGGATATATCAGGAGGGCAGTCGAGAACCCATCTACAAGAGGGTATCTCTACCATACGGTATCGACGTATGTTTTCCCTCCACATCCTTTCCCGTTGTCGAAGCTCACTTTTTTGTGCCAGCCTAATGAAATCAAGGCGTCACTCGAGCATGGCATCTTGATAGTCCAAAGTCCTCTTGAGAATGATTACCACCTTCCTATCCTCGTATCCGAGCCTTCTTTCCGGCGAAGGTTGAACGTTCAATGAACCCCAAGACACAATCGTCATCTCAGACCCTCCGCATCTCCACCATGTCTTGTTTGTTTTCACCCTGCTTCCCACGCATTTGCTTTGCTGTGATGCTTTGCTCCCCTGCCATTGTACTTTACCACGCCGCATCTTGGACCTTACCTGCAATTTATACCCGCATCTGCATCCCACTTGTATCCCCAAATCCTGCCTGCTTTCCTTCTTGTATATTTAGCTCGCCTACCTGTAGCTGCATTCCTAGACCTCGCATATTCTGTAGAACATTACCACTGCTTTTTTACGACTGCCTTCCAGACTCTAGCACCGCATACGCCTGCTGCCCATAGAGTATTTGACATCATCAGATTCATCACACGAGGCCTGCTTTCTCTTTGATATCAAAGCACCAGAGCAAGAAGAGTGTTTGCGATTCGGGTCAGTCCAAAGCGACCCCTGAAGCATGTTAGGGAACTCGTCGGGTCGTGAGAAGTCTTGGCACGACCGAACCCAGGCCTTCACGTCCCAAAGCTTCTTTTCCTAAGATCTGTCTATACTCACTATCGAATGCAATAAAATCATGTTCTTTGTGTACGAGTAATACCTCTACGAAGCTGTCACGAAACGGTGGGACTGGTCGCACAGACAAGGTTCGTCTTCACACTTGCCCTTCCCGAATCCCTGCGTCTGATACTAGTAGGATCCAGTAACTTGAAGCGCCGCTTTCATGCTATCTTCCTACATGCTTCCACAGTCCATTTTATCTTTGAGCTGCTGGCTGGCTATGAAGCAGAAAGGGGCACTTGACGATTCACAAGACTGATCTGTCTTAGGTACGCTCGCCATGCATGATCCTTTTAGAATGGAAAGTAATAATTTTGCGTTGACATAGGCAACATCACGTCGCTCAACTCTATTTCGTGACTGCTCCAGAATTATCGGGACTAGGGGGCTTCGACATCCTTGCCGTTGCTGCGTAGTTAAAGTGGTCTGGTGCAAGGCGACTTCGGTAAGCTTCTTCCGTGCTTCTCTTCAAGTACTCATCAGCTCAATTTGACACACAGACTTCGCCAATCTCCCAACGGATAAGACGCGAACATCGCAACATCGCATGAACCCTTAGGCACTCTGCGAACTCTTCTTTCTCACCAGCCGACTCGTTCAAGTGTCACGCGTAAGTGTGGTCCAAGACCTCTCCATAACGTGAAGTGTCATCGCTGATTCTCCGATAATAGACAGTTATGCTTGGTTCCGTTATTAGCTGCTGAGTTAAGTATAATGTCTGGGCGAAGCTTTAGTATCGGCGCTGCTCCCTCCTTATCCTCTGATCCAGGCCATGTCAGTTGGAGACGTCGTGACTGGTGATTCCTCTCCTTCGACTTCATCATCTACTGGCGGTGGAATGTCGTGTAAATGGGTAGTGCACAAGGTCGATGGCGACCTGATGGACTCGGAGTGTGGGATTGTGAAGATCATCAAAGACATAGCCAGGTATGGTGCTCCACCCTCAGACTGATGATAATAATTCTCATGAATTTGTCCCAGTAATATACGATACCAGCGGACGATAATCGTCTGCGATTCCAGGATACCCCCGCTCTCCGTGCAGCGAGCCAATGCTACCAGGGTCGCTCCCTCCTCTACACCGCCAACCCCTACCTCAGATGTTCCACAACTAGATATCCAGCCTCTCCGTATCAGAAAGAAGTCGGCGAGTCGGCGACCCCTCAAGCTTTCCCCTGACGCGACTGTCTACGAAGAAATCACCGCCATTGAAGAGATGGTTTCCTCTGTGGCCAGATCATCCATATCCGATGCTGTTATCCTGGAGGAAGTGAGGCGGCAGATACAAGACGACTGTGATAACATAGGTCGCCTGGTCGCTTCGTCGAAGGTATGTGACCTTGTTATTCTATCGGTGCACGCTCTCATGTCCATTCCCTAGTTTCAAAGCCAAACCACAGCGGGCACATTGAAGTACTTGCTGAAGACGCTCAGTCAGCGTTTAGCGAGCAAGGTTGTAACGGCTGTATTGCTGGACCTGGTTCGTGCACTTCCCAAAGCCCAGTATCGTCAACGTTCGACCCCAATTTTCAGGGAATTGAAGCTGAGCATGTCGTGATCGTCAAGGATGCCCTTCAAGCAGCTACCTGTTGTCAGGAGTTGAGTGTAGTGAACCAGAAGGATGTTTCGGCGCTCCTCCTCCCGCAAATCCAGCCGTTCAAATCAACGGTCCTGGTGACTTCAGGTGCGTCGTTTTCGTGGTCAACTTTACTTCGTCCTTATAGATGGTTTTCTTGTCCTACAAAGGCTCTTCATTTGACGTCAGCGGTCCTCTGTCCCCGGACCATCTGGCTTCGTTTCTCTCAATTGCTCTCCACGCGAAAGAGCTTCAAGTTTGGACGAAGTTCAAAGGGCTATACACGGCCGACCCAGGGAAAGTACCGTCCGCGCGTTTAGTACCCTTCATCTCGCCTGCAGAAGCAGCGGAGCTATCGAAACAAGGACACCCCCTCCTGCCCAAGTCGATGTTAGATCAAGTACGTCCCTTTACTTTATTGCCCCGTAGAATTATATCTTGATTAACATCCGGATGTAGCTCGTTGCCCATGGCATATCCATTCGGATGCGAAGTCTCACTCAACCCCAGAACTACGGGACTGTCATTGATCCCGCTTTACGATTTCCCGAGCTCGACATCAGCGCCCCAAATTCCACTACCCTGGGTGACCTACCTCCGACCGCCATCACAATTAAGGACGGGATTCTGATGTTTAGCATCAAGTCACCACGAGCGGGACGCTCATCGCCGGCGTTCTTATCTGGAGTGTGTGGGATCCTCTCGAAGTTCGGTGTCGTCGTTACCATGATCAACACAAGCGAACGACATGCTAGCGTGGCTATCGAGGCTGGGTTACCAAAGAATATCTTTGATAAGGTCGTTGCTGGACTACGTGCCCACGGCAAGGTGAATTCCGTGCTTCAACGTCTTGACTACGCCTTGTCGCTAACTTGCCCTACAGGTCTCCGTCTATCATGATATGTCAATCCTTACCATCGTTGGTCGCGAGCTTTGCAGCACGTCTGGAACGGCTGGTCGTGTGTTTAGCACTCTATCAAAGGCCCTGGTCAATGTCGAAATGATCGGACGAGTAAGCGACGTTAGCGTTGGCTGTGTAGTCGACGGAGTCGACGCTACCCGGGCTCTCTGGCTAGCTCATCGGTGTTGCTTCTCGAGCGGCAAGACAGGCCTAGCCAGAGGAAACTTCGGTGAGGCTCCTCGCGTCACTTCTCGCTATGATGACGTACTGACCGTAATCACCTGGCTAGGACCAGGTCTTTATTAACAGACTGTGGTTCCGAAGTTTATCTATGATATGTTTATCTTGTGTCTATCTACATTACTTATATTGATACCCACTATATACCCAGTCTTCTATTCGTACCTGACAAGACCCCAGTAAATCTATAGAGAGATATCTATCGCATGTACATCATACTGCCCCTACAGGAGGAGGCGGAAGTGCCATTGGTGAGCGACCAGGCTCTTGAGCGTTTTGAGGTTCAGAGCCGACTTTTGGCGCCGACGCTGCTTGCGTTTTTGGCGTATACGCGTCGACGACGCTTTTAGGCAGCGGGATCACAGCCGCATCCTCCTCCGTCGCAGGTGTGAACCAAAAGGTAGGATACCGGCGCTGGATGTTATTGAGTACCAACGCAACTGCTAGTGCCAGCGTAGACATGAGCAAGATCACAGGGAGAAAATACCACCCTAGCTCGCGAACATCCGGGTTTACAGTGGCAAGGAGTGCGGTAGCGCCACCAGGAGGATGAAGAGTACCGGTGAGTTGCATGAGGACTATGGAGACGGCACATGAAAGTGAGCCTCCTAGCCATTCGAGACGCAGGAATTGCTGTTCCGTTGGAAGAAGATGGATGAGCTTTAGAAAGCATATCCCGGTCAGAGCACCTATGAATTGCCCTCCAAGGAGGGCTCTGGGCTGTGCATATGGTGATTCAATGGCCCCGTATATAAGGACAGCCGACGNAACCCTGTGATGGGGAGGTAGGCTAGCTTAAGTGGACGCAATTTTGGGTGGATCCGATTTTAAAAAAAAAACGTACGAAGCTCGCGAAGATGGCTGGGACACCTTTGGATATGAAATAATCCGTGTAGGCGAATACAGCCTGGATGACCGCCATTGCGCAGAACGTCGTGACAAACGTCCTAGAAACAAGTCCATCATTAGGAAAGTCAGCTGAACAATCCGTATATGATAATAATGAAAAAAGACATTACCAGAAGCAAAGTTTGAGCTGAGCATGGGAACTGGTCGCTGTAGTACTTTTTTGTTCAGAGGTCGCAGGGAGTGGGAGTTCTTTGGGCAGGGGCGCACGATAGCCCAGCCATCGACTGACCCACCAAGGGAGATATGACAATAATGATATCGGTTCGTGGTTATTCATTGGTATCGAACGGACAGAATAACTTGGGGTAATAAGGGTGAGATGTGCAAGGCATTGCTGCAGGTATAAGAATGAAATGAAGGGGCCGATAGGAAATGGGGGCACGAAAAAGTACGACCTGAGTACGACCTTCCGGAGCCTGCGCATGATAGGTTTAAGCGGCTTCGGCATGGACTATCCGAGTGGCTTGAGAACTTTCCCCCGTTCACGAATTAAAGGAAGTTCTTCTTTTGTGCGGATTACTTCGGAGTGTGCACTAGCATCGGCCGTCTAGGTGTGTGCATAAAGTTCGATGGCATTCTAGAATAAATAATAGAGATATATGTGTCGCCTGACATGTTGAATGGGCTGCGTGCAGCACAGAGCGATGTCGAGGTAAAAGGAAGGGGAAAGGGTAATAATGATAATGGAAAGAACGAGAAAAGCACGGAACGAAAGAGCGCATGCGAAACGGAGGTGATCGTGGAAACAGCATCAAGAGGTTCCATGTTTTGCGAGAGGTCCCGTGATAGCCTTCCGAGCGAATGAAACGGAGGGAAGGTACCAAGTCGGATAAAAGCGAGGCCTGGGTGTCGGGACTCTTCCGTGATATATCGGCATCTTCAGAACGTGGGACGCGAAGGGGTCAAAGGGGACCTCGGCGGCTCCTCTCCTGCTCGACCTACAATGACATGAAGAGCAGGATGCGCACGAGGAGGAGGCTTCGGGAGTAGATGAGTAGGTAAAGAAGGCGGTGGTAGGGGTGGTACGTCCAGAACCTTTGGCTCATCAGGTTTCTGCTTGTCTGGGGAACTCGAAGTATGTTTGGGCACCAGTATTTTGGCAGCGTCCGTGGGCGTGTCAGGAGCGAACCAAAACTTTGGATACCGACGCTGGATGTTGTTCAGCAAGAGTGCAATCACTAGTGAAAGCGATGCCGTAAGGATGATGATCGGAAGGAAGTACCACGAAAGGTCTCGAACATCGGCGTTTACGGTCGCAAGAAGAGCGGTGGCACCAGCGGGAGGGTGTATCGTACTCGTAAGCTGCATCAAAACCACTGAAAGTGCACACGAGAGTGATCCAGCTAGCCATTCAAATTGATGGAATTCTTCTTTGGTTGAGAGGAGTTCGATGAGTTTTGTGGTGCAGATACCAACGGCCGCACCGATGATGTGACCACCTAGCAGGGGTCGTGGTTGGGCGTAAGCAGAGTCGATTGATCCGTAAATAAGGACGGCTGATGAACCCTTGTCAGTAGTTGAGATAAGTCAAAGGTGAAGACGGGAAGGGATGAATGGAACGGACAAAGCTTGCAACAATGGTTGGCGCTCCCTTCGTAATGAAGTAGGGCGAATGGAAAACTGCTTGAATAACTGATATGGCGCAGAACGACGCGACGAATGACCTGAATGTTTATGATGAAACGATCAAAGACAAGTCATTGACTGCGAAATCTTGACTTACCAGAAGCAAATCTTGACTTCCTCAGGCCAGTTGCGGTGGCCCGGTGTGACACTGGCGGGAACTTTAGCAACAGCGTGCAACGGCAGACCGTTCGAATCAACTGCGGGCGGGCGGTAACCGATCCAGCGGGTAATCCACCACGGAAGCGAAGAAACGATTGGAGCGATGTGTCCGTGAGCATAAGTCATGTTTCTTCTGTGAGATCAAAGTTTGAGGAACGAGGTGGAAGGAAAGTTTCTTATGAGAGGAGACTGTCTGGTAGAAATTGACCGTAGCAAAGGCGGCAGCGACACACATTTATGTGATGAAGAAGCGTAGAGAGCCCAGTGGGCACGAGTAATAGGTGCCTCCTGTGGCATATGCTGCATCTGAAACGGGGGAGGCGACGATGGCTGCGGGAGAGCGCTTGGAGCGATAGGGAAAGTAGCGCAAGAGGCGAAGGCATTCCGAAATGTTCTCTAACTTAGCTACACCATTGAAGAAGGCGCAGAAGAAGCCATCTTGAATGAACCACGCAGAAACTGCATGCCATAGAGGAATCAAGGACACCGGTGAAAGAGCTTGAAAACTCGTCAGAGCCAGGCTCGATCAATGAACGTGGATGTAATCTCGCGACGACCGTAGGAACCCAAAACTTCGCAGAGCGAATTGCGCTTCATTCGATTTTTGAGGGTAGGCCATGTTTTGCCATTGGTGTTGGGTTATTGGAGAGCGCACGGTTTAAAGCTACCGAAAATTAGGATGTGATTCTGCATCTATGAAGGGATTTTTGAAGATGCGGTAATGGGTCCGATGTAAGCTGGATATGGACTTGGACGTAAGTAGGACTGACTTCTGAGGGCATTTGCCCCTTAGCGGTTGAGAAACCAACGAAGGATATTGGGACAGGCGGCGTCAGCAGGTTCTTGGGAGAAACGTGAGTACTTGAGTTGCCAGCAGGTACGAAGGAACTTTGTAAAAGAACTTAAGCGCCGGACATGCAAAAGTGTGCAATTTTTAAAAAGTACACCGAACGGGAGTCGAACCCGTGCCGCTTGCTTGGAAGGCAAGCATGATACCGTTTCACCATCGGTGTTATGTTAAGGTGTTCGAGAGGGATCATTATGATGTTTTATAACTTCACAAATGACTGTGTCGAAAATAAACTAAAGAATGCCTGAAGCCCTCCTTCTCAAAGCCGCGAATGTGATCCAGAAAGACGCCATGTCCAATTTCCTCCCTTGTCGTCGAAGCAGATGAGAGAACTTCCTTGCGCTGCCCTACTCTCAATCACTTCAAGGATCTGACAGGACGACTGGCGTGGAAAATCACCAACGATTGCGGTCAGCATCGGAAATGGAAGTCCAGAGTTATTGATTCGAGGCAGCGATTCTGTGAGACTCGTTGAGCACACGTCGAAGAACGACTGAACGGCCAAGATTGATAAAATCAAAGTCTGGATGTTACGAAACCGGGGTATCAAGGAGTCAGTCCAAAGTTCCGGCGTCGTCGACGCGTTGAGTTGGCAATGTAGCACATTGACGTTTGTGAAGGGAAATGCGCGAGCGGCGGATATAATTATTTGCTCAGAGAGTCTTGAGGCTCCGTCTCCTGCATCTCCATCAATTCCTTCTTGGTGATCCCCTGGGGAAACCAATGTCATTCGGAGGATGGGCATGGGATCGTCTTCCCTCCTTGAATTACCAAATCGTATACCAAAGCCAACGCAAGAACGCTTCGGGCGCGGGTTGATTGAGAATTGGACATTCCTGACAGGATCTGCTTTCATTCGAGGACCAAGCAGGACTGCGATGCGATTGAAGAGTGCAGAAGGCTCTGAGTCATTCAGATGTCCTGACAGCGCCAGCGAGGCAAGTTTTGGAACGTCCAGAATATCCAAGAATCGTCTGACCGCGGCAAAATCATCGGAGACGGTGAGCTTGACGAGTTGGCGTAGCACAACCCGTTCCTTTGTACTTGAGGCGTGGGGGAAGGAACGGGGAAGGCAGCCGCAGAGCGAAACCTGTTCTAGCGTAGGCATGTTTCTGAAGGCGGCGAAAAACTCTTGATAAGAGGGTCGCTTGGAGCAGTGGGCGCTCTGCGTCAAGGAGAGGGTGGTCAAATTGACAAGGAGGGGAGAGTTCCAGGGTATGTCGAAGCCATCCAGATGTAAATGACGGAGTTTGGGAGGTCTGTTTCCAAGGAACAGGGTGTCAGGGAGAGTTCTCGACTGTGGTAAAGAGGTCATCGGCGTAGAAACTTTATCCTGCCCTAAGGCTCGGAGCTTTAGAGAAACCAGTGCTGGAGCGTCTAAACACAGACGAAGAGTGATCAAGGAGACATGATGTGCACTGATAACCGCATCAAACGAAGCCAGTCGGTGGACTTGGTTGAGAATCCGAATAGCCACACGCAAATCCACAGGCGTTGGATAGTTCCGGTCTGGGTATTGTTGACCGAGGAACCAGATATCAGCATCTCGAGAACGGCGTATGAAAGCCTCGATAACGGGGATCGGGTAGGTTGAAAAGATGGTTGACCATAAGGCAGGTGTGTCGTTGACGACTTGATGCCACAATGAGCAGACTTCGCATAATCGTGCAAGAGTCTTGTAAGGGGGTATCATTGCAGACATCGAATTGTTGTTGGTCGCTGGCGCGATGGCCTCTTGAAAGATGTTGGAGAGGACTTCAGTAGGTATTTGCAGCATTGGGCTGGATGGTTGTAGGAATCGGGATGAAGGGGTCAAGAAGGGGTCATTGCTTGTGAGAGAAGGCATTTTATATACCAAGCGGGCATTGTGGACCACCATAGGGCCACATTTTCCTCAATGTGGTCCGTGAGCCACAACAAAACAATGGTATGAGACCATTGTGTGAGATTTTGAGGATCCTTTGTTAACCGCGCAGAAATTCAGGAATTTTGAACCGACTCAGAGCCATGATGCGCAGGCATATACAAGGATAGACAGAGTATTTGAGGGCCCAGGATGTCGATGAAAGTTAGAAGGAAGAACCTTGCCAAATCAAGCGCGCAAAGATACCAGTGCTCCAGGGATCAACGCAACGCAAAATGGCAGGATGGCCCAAATTCCGCACATCAAGTCTATACGAAAGCTGATATTGAAAAAATAAGATGATAAAAAGGCAATATTTTCTCTAGGTACACATCCTACGTTATTTTACCCAGGCATTAACGACACCCCCAACCAGCGGTAAAATCTATGCGAAAGCGGCTTCAGCTCCAACATCAGTGAACCCATAGTTCTCTCCCTTGACAAATGACCGTGTACACTGGGCCATTGTCACCGATCTACACATTGTTAAAGGCATGAGCTAAGAGTTCAATGAACGCGGGGGAGGAAAAAGGACTTACGCTCGTGATATAGGGTCGGTTTGGTAGAAGTTCAGAATGGGTTTCTGGAACGGAGCGCCTGTTGATTTGGCACCGCTCGTCTTGGTCGCTAGCACCTTCAGTCCAGCGAGCGCAACGTCCACCGAAGTCTTCTCCGTTACGTCGTGTCGTATCAGCGTCGGTGATATCTCCCACATACGATCCCGAAGTGAAAGGACATCGTCATAGGGTAATGGTGAGTTGGTGTATTCGGAGATAGCGCTGATTGAACGGGCAAAAAAAAGGTTGAG
This sequence comes from Pleurotus djamor, assembly GCA_029747585.1. Classification (NCBI taxonomy): domain Eukaryota; kingdom Fungi; phylum Basidiomycota; class Agaricomycetes; order Agaricales; family Pleurotaceae; genus Pleurotus; species Pleurotus djamor. The sequence goes on along the minus strand of JAPEVF010000975.1, from coordinate 5,506 downwards.
CGCCTAAACGAAAAATAAGATAGAGGGTGAAGCTCACCGGATGATCTTCCAGTCCTCTCTTGAAGCACCTGGAGGGGGGACGGCGGCTCTACCTATCTGCGAGCGACCCTCGGTGTTCACCCACGTCGTCGACTTCTCCGTGTACGCGGCACCGGGCAGGCAGACATCCGCAAGCTGAGCACCGAGGTCACCATGATGACCTTGGTACACGACGAAGGCATCCTGAGGAATTGACTTGGGATCGACCTCATCGGCATTCAGTAGATAGACAAATTTGGGTTTCGTTTGCGAAGCCTTCTTCGAAGGAACGAAGCCGACATCGTAAGCAGCCGGGCGTGAAGCAACCTAACAGGAAGGCAAAATGTGAGCATGAGCAACAGCTAATTGGGGGAGGGTACGTACGCGCTGCAGTATGCTGAAACCATTCCACTCCGGCGTTACCAGCTGAGCCTTATTGGCTTCCACAAACTTGGAAAGGGCATGGAAGACAGCAGCTCCATCTTGATGCTCAGCAAGCGCACTTCCAACGATGATCAGCGGCTTTTTCGCGCTCTTGAATTTCGCAGCGAATGGTCCTTTTCCTGCAGCGAACTCTGCAACGGCAGCAGCACCTTCACCGAGGAAATCATAACCATACGTCGTATCAGCCCTCTCCCCTATGAAACCAACCTCAAGGCCAGTGTGCAACCAGCTCTTCCTGATTCTTGAGTTCAGGACAGCTGCCTCATGACGGGGGTTGGTGCCAACGAGGAGGATCACGTCGGCTTCCTCAACGCCGGGTATGGTGGAGTTGAAGAGGAAGTTCGAACGGATATCGACGCCATGTACAGGTGCGGATGAGCCACCGACTTGGTCGAGGGCGAGGTTGTCCGAGCCGAGCTTGTTGACCAAGTCCTTGAGGGCTACGAGAGACTCCGTATCGGCAAGGTGACCTGCAACCGCCTGGATTTCATCCCCCTTGGCACCCGACGCAGCCAACCCGTTAGCGACAGCAGTCAACGCGTCTTCCCATGAGGCCGGGATGAAACGATCGCCCTGCTTGATCAAAGGGGTCGTGAGTCGTTGGAAGCGTAGTCCGTCGTATGCATAGCGCGTTTTGTCACTTATCCACTCTTCATTAACGTCGTCATTTGTCCGTGGTTGAATGCGCATGACCTGGACGCCTCGCGAGTCCACCCGAATGTTTGAACCAACAGCGTCCATCACGTCAATCGACTCCGTGTTCTTCAGTTCCCAAGGTCGGGCGTGGAAGGCGTACGGCTTGCTGGTTAATGCTCCAACAGGGCAGAGGTCGATGATGTTCCCGCTCAGCTCCGAGTCCATCGTCTTCTCTACGTACATCCCAATCTGCATGTCGTTCCCTCGACCAGTTGTTCCGAGCTCTTCAACACCAGCAACCTCGTTGGCAAATCGGACACAACGCGTGCATTGGATACATCTGTTCATACTGGTCTTGACGAGGGGGCCGAGATCTTTGTTCTCCACGGCTCGCTTGCCCGTGATCTCGTGGAAGCGTGTTCGGTCGGAGCCATAGCGCATTGATTGGTCTTGAAGGTCGCATTCTCCACCTTGGTCACATATAGGACAGTCAAGGGGGTGGTTTGCGAGTAAGAATTCCATCACTCCTTCTCTATTGTCGCGACAAAAAGATGAGGCGGAAGTACTGGCGGATCTATGAGGGTTGTGGCGTACCTTGCTTGGTGGACAAGTGGTGTATTCGTCCATACTTTCGACCCAGGCATGGCGGGCATGGCGCTGAGCAACGGAAGAGCTCACGATGAGCAAAGAGGTGTGAAATGGTAAAGAAACGGCGAACCATGATGCAACCGGCTTCGGAGAGCGTTCAACCTCAACTAAGCACATTCTAGGATGGGTTCAGCGGAGGCCACGGTATGCTACTCGGAATGACGTACCGACAATTGCCAGCGATTGCAAGACTTCCCAGAAGAATACCATCAGCATTTGTTACATCTATAAGTGCTCAGAAGACATACCGATCGTGGTAGCAGAACCTAGCACGAATTTTAGACATATTGAGTAAACGCCGACGCAGGAAATGACAACTTTCGTCTACTCACCGCGGTATCGTCGCGCCCGCCGCCTCACATGCTTGAATTAACGCCGACCCTACAGCCCACAGAGTCTTCAGAAATAATCCAGAAATTGAGAGCGACACCTCATACCCTGTGGGACGGTAACCTCCTTGCCATCAACTGTTAGCGTGATATCTGCCTGCCTCGGCGACGTTGTTGAGAGATTCCGTAGACCTAAGCATCGTTCCTTAGCTAACTTCCCAGTACGTGCGCATAATGAAGTGACACCAACCAGACTGTGGGCCAACGACCTTTCCGATGAGCCCCGTTGAATTTGGCCTGGCTACCACCGACGCTATCCGCAGCATATTTGCTGAGAGAAAATAGGGAAAATAGAGGGAAAAAACGAGATTCGAGGGCACCGAGCCCGCAGATGGTGGTGGTCGGGAAAAGAGTGAGCTCGTCGGCGACAACAGCGACCAACCAGGACCCGCCGATTTCTCCATTCCCACACATTCAATCGGCGCTCTCGGAGATTTAACGTAAGCGCTCAAGAAGCGCTCAAACAACAAGGTCAACGGACATTCTTCGACCTGCCCACGCTTCCAAGATACCAATATCAACATTCAATCCTCCTCAAATTGTATCTCGGAAACGATGGATTGGCTGGAAACGAAGACTCTGAGAAACCAATCATGAGAAGGCTGACTCTCCTGGCTTTAGTTTCTTCCGCGTGAACGCAGATAGAAAAGGAAAGCCCTCAACGAATTGAACTCTCATTATGTAACTTTGCTACTAAGAATTATTCTATGGACTAGTGATTATCATGCCTAGCTCTTACTTTGCTGGAAACTGTCTCAATGTTTCGCGTGCCTTGATTACAACGTTGACTGGTTCAAGACTTGAAGTTTACACTTTTACCCGTCGCTCTCTCGTTTCAAATTTACCCTATAGCTTTACGCGACCGGAGCCCACAAGAGTATGTAACTTTGATTTGAAGGACACCACGGTTGGTGCATTTATTTATCGGTTTGTATTTTGCTCAGTTATTCTCTTTCGCAGGTGTTGCATTCAATGGTTCCACTGTCTGGTTGGTCTGAATCAGAGCCGGTAGTTTAATATTTGCACCTCCTGTTAGGGTCATTCCGATTTGATGCCTCGTTGTAAGCTCTCAATCAAGCTTTTCAGAACCAGACTTTGTCTCTGACGAAAACGTCCTTTCTCTGCTCTTCAAGCTGTCGTTAACTCGGCCCAGACGTTATCGGAAGAGGGTATACCTCTCAACCCCAGCTATCGCCTCATGACTGTTGCGCCCTCCTTTTTTTTCTTGAGGACCTCAGTACCCTCACACAACTCCCTTACCTTCAAAGCGGGAAGCTTCGGCTGCGGCCAAAGTTAAAACGAAATAACATTACGGCAAGTTCGGTTTCTTCTTTTCTAAATCCGTGGTTAACATGTCCCAACGTAGTAATGCAACCACCTTTTGAGGCACTCAAATTTTCCATGCATAAGCCTCAGGGCATGAAGGTTTTTCTCTACCCCAAAGCACAACAGCCCATGCAACCTTCCATGGCATTCCATGGACCTCAAATAAAAAGGGATAAGTGCTTTTCCCCTCCCACGAATTGACCACCAAGATCAATTTCTCATCCCCCCGGGAGAAAAAATATAATGCCCGCCGTTCGTGCTCGCTCTCGCGCTCGTTACCCTCGTCATCATCCCTATCGCCGCTTTGTGGAGGCTCCGGCGCTCATCACGCTCCCTGAGGTAGGGTCCTCACCAAGTATCTCGGCCTCTGGTTCATTAAACGATGTTGCAGACTTTCAGAGTTCCGTTGCGACTTTTTTATAGACTGATGGTCTCTGACACTACGACCTACAGGGAAACGCAAAGGAGCGCGTGCCGCTCATCCATGAAGACGTAGAACTCTTCTTCGTCTTCTTGGCGATGATACTGGTAAGTCCTTCTTGTACCTAGTTGCATAGACTAACGAAACCCTATAAGGCCTTGATGCTTCTTATTGCACTCGAAATCCTTCGAAAGTTGATCAATTATCTGGTAGTGATTTGGTCGAAGCTCCAGGACGCCTAGAGGACGTCAGATTGCTTGCTTTAACAGTCAGTATCCTCTTTATCTTCTCTGATCATATTGGTTCAAAAACTCTCCAAGGTTCTTTTTAGTATCATAGCCACTTTGTGAAGTTCCAAATACCAGTTTGAAATTGAATTCTTCCTTGATGATTTCTACCGTTATACCCATCTCTCCCGCCCAAGATGGATGGCCTACTTGATTGTCTCTGCCCTCGTATGCTTGAATGCATAACATGTTTCCGACCCAAGTTCCCTTCGGCCCCGCGTGGAGTTTGCCACGCTTCAGTGCTGTCAACAGTCCGCCCTAAACTCTGTGAGAGTCGCTACGTTGGTAAGTGGCTAGGCTTGTCCTATTCAATGGTATGTCTGATGGTGAATAGCCACATTGTGATTGCGTTCGAAACCCATTCCCTCGGGGGCACCCAAGAACTGATGCCCGACCTCCCATTCCGTGCCCACAATCTACCAAGTCGGGCGTGACATATACTCTAATGCCCGAGCTCTCAAGTTGAGGCGTAACTGCGAAACTAATCCTCCGAGCACCTTTAGAAACCAGTACCCTCAGCTTGATCTAATTTCTGACATCTTCTCACATTCTCGCCGGCGCGTATCCTCCATAGCAATCCTCTTGATGCGCAAGCTCGCCGTCCGACCATCCCATCAATGTTCTCAGGAGGCCCGACGCGTATCCTCCCGTAACCAGGCTGCGACTCAAAGGCGATGGGGCTTTATGAAGGGTGCGCGCCTCTCCCAACCTTCGAACATAACCATGACGATGTTCACCACTATAGTGGTTGCTGTTCGGCCAACCACCTGCGAACCCTATTTCAACCCTGGCTTGGTTACTTCCAACCTGGAACACATCACGGTACTGTGGGTTTCTGCAAAATCTTTGCAGCAGGACGTCGTCTAAGTGAGTGATTCGCCAACGTTAAACCTTACCGGTTACCCCTCACTGTGGCATCCATCTGATGGCCTGTTACTCTCTCACAGTTTCGCTATGAAAGTCGTGATTGCCCGTCCGCTTGCGCCTCGGAATTTGATCTAGCCATCATCATCCCACGTCCCCCTCGTCTATTTACAGGTCCCAAGCTCCTGTTTACCAACGCTTGTCAAGCGACACTATTCAGTTGATACCGCCGCCCGTTTTCCACCTGGTACTCGAACTCACAGCCCCCAAGACAGTCACTGCCGCTCTCACACTTTGCCATCTGTTTCTGTCCAACCCAAGGCCCGGGACCACATCAGGCACCACCTCCACGAACGATTCATTGTCTTAGTCCCGTTGATGATCAGAAAAACAAGCCCAGCGGAKGGCGAGAMGAYCAGWCRCAASWYCTACATTGATGCCCTTCAATGACGGCAAGAGTATACAAGGCTGAG
>JAPEVF010000974.1:0-16330 GCA_029747585.1 Pleurotus djamor | reverse complement strand
ATTGGTGAGTTCGAGGGCGGAGACTTATGCTTTAAGGACCTTGGCCTTCGAGTGGAACTTCGTCATGGGGACTGGATAGTCTTCGACTCCAAGAAGCTCCTCCACTTCAACATGCCCTACGTAGGCAAGAGTTTCTGTCTTTCGATGACATCAATTACGACACTTGGTAACGTTCGTGGACTAGACATATACCTCTGGGACGGTGCCGCATGTCACAAGCTCACGCGCACGGTATTCCCATCCATTCATATCTACACAGCTTGTGCCCTCCACTGCTACGAATGCGAATCCCAAACCCCTTCTTAAACCCCTTCCCAAGACTCCGGGCCCAGCTAAGCTAAGTCCAAGATTGGCAAACCTTGCCAATTGGCGGGTTAGCTATGGTCTTGTACCCTTTCATCATGGATCCGATGGTGAGATTGGAGATTGACTTTTAGGCATAGCCGATGGTGGGGATCCGCTGGAACGGTGAAAGAAGGTTTTACCATTTGAGGGGCGTCCATGAGAGAGTGAAAGAGAGGCCGCTTCTCTTTCGTAGAAACGTATAACCACGAGCAGCTATGACTCATTGGTACACAACGGAAGAAACCGAAGATGTTAGATGAATCGACAATGACATACCCAAAAATATGTGCAAGGTTGGTTTAATCTTTCAAATGACGTTACGGGTTATTCATTGTGCCAAAGGATCTAAGTTTGAAGAAGGGTGACTCCACTTCAAGTATGTCTGTCAATTTCAGGACTCGTTCCAGAGAGTTCCTCTTGCTGCTCGTCTCTATCTATCACGAATGTCCTTCTATCAGGGACAGTACGTGCTTCCGCGACTGAGAGTTCTGGTCCCTCTGTACATTCGCTCCCTGGGACCCGGTCAATTGCGACTCGTGCCGAGGGTAGAAAGTTACTTTCACCCTCGGGACTCACCCCGCACTTCTTGCTGACCCTGGGGAAGCAATGAAACCTCTGGGGATCTTCCCGGTGTTCGTGAACGTCAACTCATTCATTTGGTACGCTTAGACGCTTCCCTAGACTCAGATATTTACACAGTTCTATGTAACGGTACCGGTGGCTGGGCCGATACGCCTTCTGTGAAGTTCAATGAACTCTTCAATCTGGATTTCACGCTGAAGTTGGCTGAACACTTTCGTCAGAACTCTTATGCTTGACGCGTGGTATGGATCAGTGGCGTCAAGGAACAATAGGCTAGTGGCGTATATACCTCACAACTTTGTTCTATCAATTGGCCCCCGCTTTTACGCGGCCTATTTCCTATATGCTCCTGAATGATATCTGGTGAGATGTGTTTAAGTTGAGTTGAGCTCAAGCATGTACTTGCCCACAGAAATCAGATAGGCCAACTTAATGATGACTAAAATGTATACTAGCTTACTGGGAGCGGAGGACTTGGGCAGGGGAACCAGGAAGTAAATGTCGACGTTCCTCCTAGCCCCTCTACGGCATCCTTGAGCGCGTGCGCCAGAATTAGGCGCCAGACGGAATGAAGCTTGGCATCGCTGAACTCAAGTACTCACGATGACGACGACGACGACACGGTAGTCTCTTTCACTCATCAAGTCTACGGGATGGATTTAGCTTCTATAACTCTGAAGAGCTACTGGGTCCGGCCGCGATGATGGTTATAACGAGCAAAACAATGAACGATCGACTTCCACTTGAAGTTTGCTTGAAGTTCCAACTTGGACGACGCAATACTTATATTTTTGGCTGGGGTAAGTCTCAACAACATACAGCACGTTACACTAATAGTAAAATGCAGACTACTAGTCATCAGCATGATGCTCGCTAAGTCGCTGACGACGACGAGTACTGGGGCTTGGACACGGTTAGGGAGGAAGTTTCTTCTCGGAGAATTACGACCATGGATTCCAGGATTTTTACTACGCCTCTTGCACGCGCATTCTTCAACCTGACAACACGTCGGCGCTTTCCAAGTTTTCGATCTGGCGAAACTCACAAAGCGTCAAGCTGGCTTCAAATTCCATGTTCCCGCTGAAAGTCAGCGGTGAACTGTCTACCTGGCTTGTATTCACTCCAGCAGCTATATAGCATGTGGACGGATCATGCTCGCTACTGTGATGCCTTCGCTACTGGGTGAGCGCACGTGCACGCCTACCCCGAGAACGTCGCCCGCGATCCGCATCCTTCTCCGATTTCTGTCGGCATTGATGTTATGACGCCTTCTATGAAACCATCATCTCTAGTAGTGAGCATAATGTGAGGTGCTCCATGCGAAGGTACATTTCGGTTCTTGAAATGCACATACCATGCTGAAAATAAACTCAATACTCAGGGTTTTGCGGACCTTTCCTGTGCCATCGCATCCTCGCTTAATTTCTCCAGTGCCTTGAAGTGCGACTACTACATTTCGGACTTTTGGCTCACGTCGCGATGTCTTGGGCAATTATGCCGCAAAGTGTGGTTTCAATTCCAAATGTGTCCTCGTACCGAGGTTGGCGTTGTTGGACAGTATCACCGGACATCTGGTCGAAGCGCTCGAGACCGTAACACTGAATGTTCTTCATCGCGCAATGCGGACAGATTCAGTCTGGCCCTTGTCATCCACACCGCTTGACGTCGTGCGGTGCAGATTTACCTCTCTTTCCCTCCACAACCTCCCCCAAGCTTGTTTCCATTCGGAGCTTGACTGTAATTCTTACGACAAAGCGAGTCTTGGTGGAGCGTTTCTATCGCCATCCTACGAGAGGGCTTCTTCACCTCTAGAACGTTTGTGAACGCTGCTTACCCGGAGAAGATCTAGTTCACATTCTCAGTTATGTGGATTGTCGTTGCAGTATTAAAGGACCACTGTCAATTGCAATGTCTATCATCATTCAGCCTCATCTCCTCCAGCAATCTACCTCCTCGAACACCTCTCTTCGCTCCAAAATCATCAATACCATGTCTTCATCTGAACTCTACCTCACTCGTGTCGGAGACGAGTTGATCCTCAACCAAGGCAACAACCTTGCTACCAAGTTCCCTCCTGTCAAGCGCGTCGTTGTCGTTGGAGGTGGTGTCACTGGTCTTACTGTACGCTTTGTCACTATGATTCTATGGGTTCACTACTGACATCGTTTCATTCAACAGACTACTTGGGCACTGCTCGATGCCGGCTACGATGTCACCGTTATATCCGAGAAGTGGGCGTCCCTAAGCGACCGCCTGACTTCTCAAATCGCCGGTGCTCTGTACGTCTACCAGTTTCCCAATATGAACCATAGCTAATGATCATCGTGCCATGGACAGATGGGAGTGGCCTCCCGCGGTTTGCGGAAAGCACACCAATTTGATCTCCCTCGACAACTCCAAGCGCTGGTGCATGACTTCGTACAGAGCCTTGAGCAAGTTGATGAATACGGTGCCCGTCGAGGAACACGGTGTCAGGATGCGCGCTGCGAATTTCTTCTTCGAACAGAGTTTGAATGCTATGCCTGGCCAACTGGAGAAAATGTACGAAATCGAGGCTCAGACCGAGGTAAGTCACCGTTCTTCCTTTGATTAGTTGTTCCGTGTCTGATTTGTTGGCGATCTCTCTCACAGATCTTGGGATTCAAACATGATCCTACTTTGGTGACTCAACATGCTGTCAACCAAAAGGCCGGTGTTGTCGACTCGTACCGCCACCTTGCTCCCGTCATCGACACCGATCACTACATGGCATGGTTGAAGCACACAGTTGCTAAGAAGGGTGCCCGTTTCATCACGGCCAAAGTTTCGGGCGACTTGCTTGCACAGGAAGACAAGCTGCTTGCGAAATATGGTGCGATTGCCTTGATCAATTGTACTGGCCTCAGTGCTGCAGAGACGGCGGGAGATAAGACCGTTGTCCCCCTTCGTGGAGCTCTAGTTCGCGTCATCAATGATGGCACGAAGTTCCCCAAAGTCGAAGAAGCCCTTTGCGTCTCGCACGATGATACTCATGGCGCTGATGCGGAAGACATCGTTTTCATCGTCCCCAGGAATGATAGAACCCTCATCTTGGGAGGTACGTCGATTATTCACCTTACAAGCTGTCTCGCTAACATTGCTTCAGGTCTCGTCCAGCCCCATGTATATGGCCTTGACTTGACCATCAACAGCCCGGAAATTGTACGCATGCGCGAACGATGCAACGACTTTGTTCCAGGGTTGGAGAATGCTGAGCTTGACCCGGATCCATTCGTCCAAGGCCTTCGTCCATTCAGAGAGGCCAACGTCCGGGTAGAACGAGAGGATCGGGTGAAGGCGGACGGTACGATCAGCCACATCATTCATTCTTATGGACAAGGAGGGTGAGTCATACATTGCATGATTGTTAGCACAACCCATAACTGGGCATCCTGTCTTGTCTTCTAGTTCCGGCTTTACTTTGTCCTTTGGCTGCGCTGCTGATGTCCTGGGTCTACTCGAAGAACTGGAAGCCGAGATCCCATACTCCACCAGAAACTCGTTCATCCAAGCACACCTTTGATTTCATCATATCCACCAAAATTATAGAGTATATTATCTTGTTCTCGTGTATACTGTTTACTTCTTCCTTTGTAGTTCCCCCCYTCGTCATTGCCTCGTCAGCTTGAATATTACCCCCATATTAAGACCAAAGACAGATAGCTCGGACCAAGTTCTGGAAGCACCCTTCGATCCCTTGGAGCCACTGTGGCACTGTTTGCTGCTAACAACCGTCCCCCGCCTCCGGAACCATTGATTTCCCGATACGCAGTCTTCTCATAAGATTCATCCGGTGTCGACTACGATGTCAATTACAAAGATTACTATGTGAGTCCACACTGTCGCACCTATGCTATGTTGGACACTGAGGAGAGCTTTTGTTTATGACAATTACGTAGATCCAAACTTCAACTCGGATGCCTGGTGGAACCCTGGCGTCTATGAGGAGGTAAATAGAGAAGGGTGGAAACACTGGATTGTCCGAGTGAGTACATTGTCTCTTTCTCGCTTTAACACCTGTTCAACATACAGGATCTACTCGTGAAACTAGCTTCTGGGCGTTCAAATCTAGTGCTTGGCGCACCACTAGTGACAACAAGACGGTAAGCACCGAGTCCCGACTGCCTTTTTCTCAGATGTTGATGACCCTTTCAGACCCATAAACAACGGACTGGAATATGGTACCACAATGGAAATGGTTCTGCGCGTACGTTGGACTTGACATGGTCTGTGTAGTATCTATTACATGCGTTATCTTACGAAAGTCGATGAACTTTCATAAGCGCTGGCTCTCTCCTATCATTCTGTTCTCGGAAGACATCTGCTGAGTTCCTCTAGGGCTTCCCTAGACAACGGCATGAGTACAATGTGAGCAACCTAGTATTGCGCCGCAACCTTCGTGGAAGCGATGTCCGTTCCATTCTATCACGAACATCTGTACTTGCCCACTCTTTTTGGATCAGTGGTCGTAAGGGCTGGTGTACCTGCAATCGTGAGGCCGAAGCACTTCAAGTTGGAGCCCAATTTCGATGTCATTGAAGGACTCGGCTTCGATTTGGGACTTCGAGGTAGACTGGAGATATGGTTTGAGCGATGCTGTAGAGCTGTAGCATGCTATCTGCTTGCGACTAGAAAATTAGCCGTTTACTATCGTTGAGGACAGGTCGAGGAGAGGCCTCTAGTGACGGAAGCTAAGCGGAAGTATAGTTACAGGCACGATCCGCCGCCCGATTTTTTTTNGGTGACTGGCTAGCGCCCAAAGCGCCCAGCTTGAACTTGCAAATATGCCATCATGTTCACAGCAGCAGCAGTCCCAACCCAGACGTCCACAGATCACACTCCAATCCCTGAACTACTACAATCCTCACACGTAGAGCCATCGTTGCGGGTAAGCCGCTAGAGATGGTTTCAATGATTTTTTCCCATGATAGTCCCAGTAGCTGGTCGCTAATCTGGCACGTCAAATGTAGTTCAACATCGTAGCAGCTCTGGCCGAGTTTCGACAATACTTACTGCTGACAATGGAAAGGCTGCTTTTCATCCAGCTAGTTGGACCTTCCTGTATCCGGTGGGCTCGGACCACCTGAGAGGTAACACGCCACCGATTCAGTAATGGCAGACCTGGAATGCCTCCATTTTTCCTTCCRTRTCCTCACTATTGAAARGCTGTAYGCCGTGCTGTCACGCTCTAGYCCTAATGAGCCGCGAAGTACATATAGACGTTGTGAACGGATGCACYACCCCATCGCTTTTCTCKACGCGATTCCCCTCCTAGCCAGGCTCAAAGTCTGTGAGTACTTCCTTGTACGCGTACCTTACCTTTGAAACAATGTTTATCTCTAGAGGATGAAGTCAGCTTTTGCTTTGGCCATCTTGGCTGCCACCCTGGTCGCGGGTATTGGGCACAACAACTGGGAGCAGCCTTGCTTCCATGGCGAGTGTGCCTACGACCTACCCACGCACAAAGAGCAATCCGGGACTGTCAAGCTCGTGAGCAGCGCATAATACTTATTAATATCTTACTTCCGTATTGAATTTTGTTAAACAGTTCGCCAAGTCCCCGTATGCAATTGCTGACATCACCCCCACAGCGGGTTGGGTGGTGCTAGACTGCGACCCGAATGCCCTTGAACAAGAGGTTCGTTTGGTTTGTAAGTCTGACAACGCTGAGGGTGGTGCCTGCAACCATTTATTCGATGGTGGTCACGGACCTGTTGGAAAATACGTCCGACTCCCTGAATCTGTAAGCACACTTTCACTTTTTAATACGCGCATTACTCACGCGTTTGGAAAGTGCTCTTCGGTGCCGTTCGCGCGGGTTGTCAATTACCGAGTGCATGAAGATCAATCAGTCCCATCCCACCATCAAGTCATTCGCCGCGATGGGTCTGTTCCCCAGGTGTTCGCTGTAGAAATTGATACAGATGTGGGTACCCGACCTTTTCTTTCCAGCGAATAGCAGCTGATTCTCCCTTAGTTCGCCGATATTGACTACTCCAAGTTAGTGGTTCTTATTTCTTACCAAGTTCACACCCCAACTCAAGATTCTCCCTTTCAAGATATGGCGATGTTCGCTTCATTGCTGTGAGCACGTTCTCACTCTCGAAGCAACCAGCGTGCGATCAAGCTTACTTCTATTTTCTCAGTATGGCGTCAATGTTCCCGGAGTCGATACCAATTTTGCCATACCAGATACTGTTGATGACCTCCATGCCGTCGGTGAATTCCTGGAACATGCTTCACAGGGTGAGCAGAATTCGTTCTCGTTGTACGATCGCCCTTGAACAATCTCTTCGATTGCAGAACTCGTTGACAAGGCCTCCACGAGTAGGCCGTCGTCTCCTAGTTCTAGCTCCCCTCCTTTCATTTTCACCCGCATTGACGCCTACGTAACACCCTATTACCCTGGAGGCAAAGCCTCCACCAAACCCTATACGTTCACTGAACCAGCAGGCACGAAGAAGAGTGGAAATGTCAACTTTGGGAGCGAGAAGGAGTCCTGGGCGAAAATTGAACTCAAGTCGGAAGATCTCATGTGCTCGAAGAGCTTGTCAAGCTCGGATAAGGCAACTGCGAAGGTTGGGGTCACCGTTACTGGGAAGATCGACACATACTTCTGGGGATCCTCGACCTGGGGTGGATCTGCCACTGGATTGAACGGTGTGATCCAGAAGCTCACCGGTTTCTGGAATGGTATAGTGACCTATACATTTTGACCATGACAAAGAAGCTAACGCATAGTCTAGATCTTAATGCTCACATACGTCATGAGATGTCTCTATCCATCCAGCTGATGGTAAGTGTTCGTTGACAGTGTACCCGCGAACTTCCATTCACCTCTCAAAGGGCAAAGTTGGCTGGGAAAATGAGGTCGGCCCCTGGGCTATTCCAATGGTTACGGGTCTTGAATTTGGGTGCGTTGACCGTCTGACTCATGAATCCTCACAACGATCTTGATCATTCACACTAGTGTCGCTAATCTCGGTCTAATGGGTGCTCTGAAACTCGAAGCATCGGTAACCGCTGAAGCAGTGATGGAATTCAGCGGGAAGTTCCAATATGGTCTTGATCGAGGTCAGCATTCGCACATCTAATCATCCAAGCTTCCGTCTCTAATTCACTGGTCAGGTCTCGCGACCGTACCTCCCAAGAGTGGCAAGCCCGACAACCCAGGTTTCAAAATCGAGGCCTCTGGTACATACACCCATTTGCCTGACGGAGATAGATTGGCTGACGCAGGCACACCTAGGCTTCAACGGGTCGTTTGCATCCACCGGCAAAGCGCACGTTGCTTTTGAGGCTGCTGCCACTCCCAAACTCCTCATCGGAGCTTCTGCTGGTTCAAAGACATCCAAGGCCAAAGTCATCACAAGCGCCTTCCTTGGCTTCGAAACCAAGTTGACCGTAGAGGCCGAAGCAAGCAAAGAATTCGCAAGCGTCGGGGGCTCCGATTCATCCAGTAGACCATCCTCTCCTAAATCGTCCAGGCCGTCTACTCCCAAGTCTCCCCGCAAATCTCGTCGCTACTTTGATACGCGCTCAACTGATGGAGATGTCGAACTCGGTTATGCCGTCAAGCTCGGCTTCGACGCGCACCTCGGGGCAGAAGCTAAATTTTGGGGTATCGGTCCTAGTGGCAAATGGTCTTTCTGGACCTACGAATACCAAGTCGCATGTGTAAGTCTCTGTTGTGTCCTCTACTCAAAGAGGCTGACTCAAATCCGTTCTCATAGGGTGGGTCTTCGTGCAGCTCAAAAAGCAAGCGCGCTGGCACTACGCCGGTATCTGCGAAGACCAAGAAACTCGAGTGCCCCCCGCCGGTTAAAGGCTTGAAAAACTTCCTAAGCAATGTTGCCCACGCCGACAAGTAAGCTTTACTCACACTGTGGTAGACACTATGCTAATTTGGTGATCAGGTGGAAGGCACTGAAGAAGCCATAGAGTTGCTGCAATTGGAAAAGGCTGATGATGCTAAATATTGAACCCATCTTACCATCGTGATACTTCTCATAGGGATTATTTCACTGTTTCCATCGGTCATTCACGCTAGGTGACTTCGAGGAGAAATTGTCCAAGATATCATGATACAAGGATTCAGTCAGGTAAACTCGTCATCGTCAACATCTTCATCATCTTCCCACTCGTAGACGACCCAAATTCCGGTCGTCCTAAGATCATACTCCATGCTTCTCATATCTCTGCTTTCAAACAATGCTGATCCTGACTGAATTCTTTCTTCATCGAACATGTCTTCGATGAGCTTGGACGTGCTATCCTGCGAGAGCCAGGACAGCATTTCCCACTCCGGCGTATCCTTGGTAGACACCGACATTGCTTCGGCGACGTCGATTTTCATCGCCGAAATCTCCTTTTCCGAGATACATCCTTCACACATTTTCTCCCAATCTTCGTCGTCCCAGTACATGCCCCACATGCTCTGCACAAACACCTGATAGGCGGACAGGAACAGATGGTGTGGTGATGAACAGGCGAGTGGGGACATGTTTCCTTCGGTCAGCCAGTTGACGACGGCGAGTGCGCCGAGAGTGGCTGATAGGGGTGCTTTTGATTCACGAAGGATTCGCTCGATGAAGACCTCGAGCGAGACGGAGGGAGTAGCGAAGGCTGGGGACTGGGATGGTGGCATGAGCTTGCGGACAGATTGACCACAATGGATGGCAAGTCTTTGGTGAATATCTTTCCAGGGGTACAACGATGGCAGCTATGTCAACTCAAACATCAGCTACCAGACCAGACTGGACTCAAATGGAGGGGACGACATACTTGAGAGGGCTCAACTGTGACTTCAATAACTGCAGGCTTGGAACGAGCAGTACGGCGAGCGATAGCAGACGCGAGTGATTTGAACATGTTTATGGTGTGTGATGGTTGTTCAAGAGTTGGCACGATTGAAGACTTCATCGACAAAACTACAGGCCTTCTATACCTTTACTCACGTGAGCGTTCCGCTGAATGTCGCTGTTTGTTCGAGGCTGTTGCCTTCCTCGTCTTCTTCCGCTTCCGTTGGTTGGAGTGGTTCTGTGGATTCACCGTACTAGCAGGGGTCGCCCCTAAAGCTTAAAGGCTTGTACCAGGCCAATCCTTTGTGAACGGTTACGACACCATCATTTTGCGATGTTCATCCCAGGGAATTGTGAGGCGCACAAAAGGATGTCCCCAATTCTACCTCTCATACTTAAACTCTGCATCTCGGTTATAGGCCTCAAGAGTCAAAATCTGTCTGAACTCTGCCTGGAACCCCTAGCACCAGA
Organism: Pleurotus djamor; assembly: GCA_029747585.1. Classification (NCBI taxonomy): domain Eukaryota; kingdom Fungi; phylum Basidiomycota; class Agaricomycetes; order Agaricales; family Pleurotaceae; genus Pleurotus; species Pleurotus djamor. The sequence goes on along the minus strand of JAPEVF010000974.1, from coordinate 6,113 downwards.
AATCAATTAATCACCCCTGGCTCGAAAAATCGACACAGCCACTTCAAAGCACACTCACTCACGGAGTCCGAGTTTTCGGAGTTAGACTGGACACCAAACCTCTATGATGACAATTAATCCAACTTCGACTCTGAAGATCTCAGCGCTCAGCTTCCTTCCAGGATCAAAACACCGAGCCCCTACCATCCTCATTATGCGATCCACCGTATGGGACAGACGGATCCCTTTGACGTTCATCGTTTCCTTGTTATCTCCCCGATACATTATGGCATGGCTGCCCTTTACTTCGTTATCAGTTTCTCACTCTCTGTCAAAGTAGAGTCTGCTGTTCTGGCTGACTTTCAAGTGTCCAGTGAGGCCCGCATCTTGAAGCGAATAGCGCAGACTTGTGCGAACTTATAAAGTGAGCACTCGATATGTTTTCTCATTTAAACCAACCACCTAAACACTCTCACCCAGCTTGGCATTTTGGCTTCGCACACATCGTCGTCGTAGGATATGGCCGATTCCCCCAAATACTGCGTCTCCCTCGTTGGGACTTATCCTGACGAGTTTACGAATGCCTTATCAGCTACTGCAGACTTCGAAGTTCAGCCATGCGACTCGGTCGTGCATGTGAGTGGTTAGCTCGCTTCCACCCCAGATATTGATTATTGTCCAGTTTAAGGCAAGCAAGCGACATTCGGCCGTACTCGCCCTTTCTGGCAGCGAACATGTGCTTTCTGAAGCGGATGTAGATAACCTCTTGCATTCGGGCACGTCTCTGGCGTTGTTCAAGCCCGAACATGCGCTCCTGGAGACGATCCATAAAGCTACACAAACCCCAATTGACATCCCAAGCCTCAAACTCAGCGATGACCTACCATTGTCAATATATGTGTCCGTCCTCTTTTACAATGATTTTACCCAAGGCTGATTCTCGCTTAGCGCGGGTGGCGTGGTGCATGTCGCTCCGAACAACGAACTTGGGGAAATTGAAGTTGAAGACATCGTGAGCGTTATGGAGGAGTCATCTGAAAGCGATGTCAACGTCGGCGATGGCGATACACAACCGACCAAGCGTTGCTTCAAGGTTGAACTCTCAGCTAGGGAAAAAACTGAAGAGGCCGTCGCAGCTATCTCTCGTGCAGTGGCTACATCCAGGGTGACTCCCGCCTTTGCTTCGAACTTGAACCCACCAATCGGTGTAATTGGGTTTAAGAGGTAAATTCCTGTGGCGAACGTTTACACGCGCTGCCGCAAACACTCAATTCGCTTCCAGGGGAACCTTGGATAATTCAGTTAATCTGAGCATTACGTGGCTGGCGTGGAGAGCGGACGGTCAATTTGGTGCCACGACGTCCGACACTCGTTTGATCCAGCGCTACGAATTCACTTGGTTTACGGACTACTATGCATATGCGACGCGTGCCGATCCTAGAGGCAAGAGTGCAGCCGAGTTTGATCGTGAAGGTGGAATTGTTTACACCATCACCATCAATCGAGGTGTAACGCGGCGCGCCCCCAATAGCCCTCCACGTTTCCTTGGACCCACCAGCGGCTTCTGCGGTTACTACTTCATTGATTTCAACAGAATCGGTCTTCGTGCTGATGCCTTTCGCCCCGGGTTTTTGCTGAGAAACACTGCGCACCAGCCAAGAGGACTGCAGTCTTCGATTGGGTTGAGGAACAATTGTGCGTCTTCTCCTGATTGCTTGGAGGACCAGCCTGACCTCTTGGGAAAACGTAGATAGCATCAATCTTCAGCAAGATATGCAAATGCTTGAAAATAATGGCAATACCCCTACTACATTCCCAGTGAGATACCAGAACAACTTTACTCTGGACCGGTTCCAACAGAACGCTCGGGCACATGCTACTGGTGTGGACTTCGATGTAAATTACAAGGATTTTTACGTGAGTCCCCAGTGTTGCATTGGCGTCAATTTCAACGGGGACTCGTCTAGGACAATTTCTTGGATCCCAATTTCGTGACCCACACCTGGTGGAACCCAGGTGTTTATGAACAGGTCAACCGGCATGGCTGGAGACACTGGATTGTACGGGTGAGCACGCACACACAGTACTTGCATTACCACCGAACCCGCCTAACGGATAGATTTGCATTGACTGTCCAGGAATATCTACCAGAGGACAACATTCCAATCAACAACCTAACTGTATGGTCCTCCGGTGTGGGGTTCTTTGGATTAAGTTAGACCAATCCGCCTCTATATATACCTCCCCTAGACTGATCAGTTTCACCTTAGCCATCACTTACACGTTCGCCTTCAGGGCGTTCAAGTCAAGTGCCTGGCGTACCACCAGTGATTCCGCAAATCATGTGAGCCGCTTTCGCTTTCGCATTCAGTCAGCAGAGTTGACGACCCCCTTAGACTCACATGCAAAGGAGTGCCTTCAATTGGTCCAACGGAGTTGGAGGGACGCACGGGCTCGACTTAACATGGTAAATGTCATTCTAGATACGTATGAAGATTTTATTGTTTCTTATTGCGTGGATCCGATGCCTTTCGGTCATCCCTATGAAATGAGTGCTTGCTTCAACTGTCCATTTCTGCGTGAGCCTACACCAGTGACCAATGCTTTCGGCGAGTACGAAGGTACTCTAGAACCTTTATGACTTTTCCAGACAGAGGTGCTGCTCGAAATCCAGTTTCATTCCTTCTAAGTTTTGAATGTCAGTGTCCTCTCCTACGTTTCGTCCAACGGTCCATCAGCTTTCTTGAATCCGACGATGTTGGACCTGCCCTCGTCGAGCTTCCTTTACGAGAGCGTTCCTCTACCCAGTACCGCTTACCTACCTACTAACACCGGGAGATCTAACTCTTTCGAGGGGGCGAAACTTAGCTTAGATGCTTTAAAAATAAGTGCCTCAAGGATCACAATTACTCCATCTCTTCGAATAAGCTCACACGCATGTAGGCCAACAGGCGTCGTCCTTGTTCCGACTCCACGACAACTGTGAACCGACTGGGACAGGAAAAATAAGGCTTGGACGGCAGCTTTTCAGTGAGTTTTCAGACTTCCGCCACTTCGACTACTTTCTTCTTACTCTGATCGCAGGTCGACTTTTTCCCGTCTCGGTCCACTCAAATCACAGCCTATGAACACCCAACGCTATTGAAATCGACCACGAATAGCTAGCTTTACGACATGTATCCGATTTACGCCGTTTTTCTCTCATTTCTTCCGAGCGTCGTCGTCGGGCACGGATACGTCGCATTTGTGACTGTAGGCAGCACAACCTACAAGCAGAATGCCCCTCGTGCACAGGCGACACCTGCTGCAACCCGCCAAGTTAACGATGTCGGGCCCGTGAAAGGTGCATCCAATCCTGACCTCGGGTGCGGACTTGCCCAGAATCCTTCGACACAACTCGCCCAGCAGACCATACACGTGAACCCAGGCGACAAGATGGCGTTCGACTGGCGTGGAGGGGACCTCAGTCATTGGCCACACAATACGGGTCCGATGATGACCTACATGGCGGATTGTGGAAGGGAGGGATGCGAAAAGTTTGATTCGACGAAGGCGAAATGGTTCAAGATCCAGCAGGTTGGTCGGAAGAGAAGTGGGAATATGGATTGGGCGCAACAAGATCTCAGTGCGTTTTCTCGCTCGTCCTTGTGAAATTGAGCCATTTTTGACTCTGACATCCATTACAGTGAATGGTGGAACGGCAGTTGTCACTGTGCCCAACATTGCGCTGGGAAACTATCTCATGCGCCATGAAATTATCGCCCTCCACCTTGCCGTTTCCCAAGGCGGAGCTGAATTCTACCCTTCTTGTACTCAAATCGTCGTAGGCGGGAATGAAACCGGTCGAGCCCAGACAAACGAGCTGGTCAGCTTCCCCGGGGCATATCGTGACAACGATCCAGGACTTTTCGATCCAGAGGTGCGTTTGCCAAGCGCTGCCCCACTGCGGAAGCCACTCCGGAAAGCCCCCTTCAAAACTGTTCACTCACTTTCTTCTCTTCAAAACCGAGAATCAGTCACAAGTGTTTGACCATTCTGTAAAAGAAGGGGGCTTCTGCCAGCTCCCCGCAGTGTCCCTCGAGCTTGGTTATTGACCTCTCATTTTTGCAGGTATACGACCCGACTGCCCCATATACATTCCCTGGTCCACCCATAGTTGCGTTCGTGCCACATCAAGACGACTCACCAACTACTTCGGGTTCCACTTCAACCCCGCCTCGAAGTGAAAGCGGGTCCTGTCGTTTAAAGAAGCGATCCGTTGTGAAACCACGGCATCTCAGTCGCGTGATGAGAAGCTTAGCTGGGCTGCGATCGTCGTGGCATTGAATATGTACCCTTACGATTGGATGAACTTGATGAACACGGTTGTATCGATATTTTTGTCTGTTTTTGTACTTACAGGATATGTATTATAGCTGCTGGCCAGCAACTTTGTTCTGTCGCCTTCTCCTTGGTTCACACACCTCGCCATCCATTATTGTTACGGATGTCCATAAAACGCTCTGAACAATGAATCCAACTGATGGTCAACCCGATCTTCCTGCCACAATGTAATCCTCTCCGTTTGCCAGTTGTGCGCTACGCATGCCCCGATAAGGGTGCAAATCAACTGTTTTCTCCGCAATCACGCATTTCCTGATGTTTTCTAATACTCGTACCCCAGACATCTTGGGCTTGGCCGAAACCACACGACTCTATCTCTCGCCCAACACCTCTCCCCCATGGCACTTGCGGAAGTTTTCCATGATTACGATACCACTCAAATGCACTTCTTTGCACACTGACAGAACTTCTTGTCACTGCTTAGGCCAAGTCTTGGGAGGTGCCACGACGTCCGCTTTGTCAACGCGGACCATGTCTGCAAGTGACTTCTTTCCAAGAACTTCCATGTGGACGTTGAAGGCGTCATTCCGCCATTATGAACAAGCCTCGTGAGGTAGCTTGCTTTTGGGATATCGGTCGGTCTTGAGATCTTGAGAGGTCAGTCGATGGTTACGTTCTCCTCGTCGCTGCCCACCTATTAGTTTAGGAACAAATACGCTTGAAACATCACATCGCTGAGGCACCTTCGTGTAAAATGTGCAACCCGCTCTTTGTACTTCTACACGGAATTCTCAACATCGGTGGCTTCATGCTTCTATGCAGCGCTCTCGCTACCGCTCGGCGTCCTGGTGCACATGGGCCCGCACAGTTCCGCACTCTCTGCGACCTTATGATTGCCTGTCTTCTCGGACAGTGCACCGTATAAATACAACAAATCTTCCCTCCGACCTAACCAACTCAGTCGACGCCCTTCAAGCTTTGGTTGGGTCCAACACAAAAGTCTCCTTCAGAGCCAGAAAAGCAGCAAACCGCTCCACCTCATCCTCCACCATGTTCTTGGTTGCTCCGTTCGTCTTGCTTTTGGCCACTTTGGTCGTAGCTTCGCCTGCGCCTAAATGTGCGTTGAATCTGTCTCRYGCTGMAYGACCCCATGTGTCGATGTCTTTCCCAAAGCGCCGATCCACCACTTGCTGCTCGTGAGAGTGGGTGAATGGATTTCAAATTCTTGGGTTTCTGGGATAAAGGTGGCAGTCGTCTCGAGCCTAGCGACGTTCGATCCATGGGCGAGCTCGGTCTGGAGGTAACACCCGAGGATACCGCGGGAGGCGATCAGAGGACCATACTTGTCAAGCAGTGTCTGCGAGGCTTGCATGCGGAAGACGGGCTCAAAGGCTAATCAAAAGACGCGTATTGATGTTAGACACAGATCTCCCAAGTATTATATATGGAGACTGACCAACAAAGTGCAACTGTATGGACGACGGTTCATCCAACGCTGCCAAAGCAATGTTAAGCTCTTCCACAGTCCAACCATGTTGCTCTTGTAGCTCAAATAAACGATTAAGCATCTTCTGACTACGTTTGTATCTCTCCGAACGCGTTATGAATTCGCTGCGAAAGAAATATCAACACTCAGCGATGGACTACGGTCACGAAATAGCGACGCTCACCGTTGAGATTTGTCAAACAGCGGTTCACGACTGACGATGGTTGTCAACCTACTTCGCGCCTCCCATTTATCTTGTCCCCCTGCAGTAATCTCGTTAGTACCATTGGAAGCACTATAGGTAGTTCACCTACCACAGAGGTAA